>VXBW01006697.1:6017-36640 GCA_013400375.1 Thinocorus orbignyianus | reverse complement strand
ACAGCGGGAGGAGGCGCCGCCATGGAGCCGGCGGAGGTGAAGGACCGCATCTTGGAGAACATCTCCCTCTCCGTCAAGAAGGTGGGCGGCGGGGACACCGCTGTGGGGCTGAGGTGGTCCTGGAGACAACCCCGACCTCAGCTCGGGATGGGAACCCCTCTGTGTGAGGGGCTGAGGGGCAGGGGAGAGCCCCGGGGACCCCCTGTGCCCGGGCCGTGGGGCGAGGGACAGCCCTAGAACAGCCATGGGGTGTCCCTGGGGACTGCCCTCTGTCTAGGGGACACTTCTGGGGACCGCCAAGACACACACCACCACCAGATGTGTGAGGCTGAGGGACGGTCCCAAGGCTGGGAACACCCTGGGGACACTGGGGGACTCCTCGGGACAGAAGTGAGGGGTCAAGGACACCCACCATCTCCTCTGCCGGAGACAGGGAACACCTCTAGGGATTCCTCTGTGTAAGTTTGGGGGTATCCCTAGTGACCCCCTGTGCTGGGGCTGTGAGGTTGGAGGCATCCTTGTTGCTGCTGCCATGGGACAAGCCAGAGGCACCGCTGGCGGTGTGGGGTCTCCCCCAGCCCACCCTGCCAAAGGGACACTGCCAGGGTCACCCCCAGAAACCTCTGTCTCAGCTGGGTGGGATAGACCAGGGTTATCCCCAGGGGTTCCCCCTTTTCAAAGGGTTTCTTTCTTCCATAGATAGGACCGGGGGGATCCTGGTGGGACCCCTTTTCCTGGGGTTGTATGAGGGGGGGGATCTGGACGAGTCCAGCCTGAAACCATCTTTGGAGAGGTCCTCCCTCCAGGTTGGGACATGCCAAGGGTTGACAGTGCCCTGATCTGAGCCCTTGAAACAAGGGCTCTGAAAACACATGCCATCATACCTTATCTCTCACCTTGTTGTACTGCTTGCCCCTTGTTTCTCCTGCCCCTTGGTATCTGCTGCTGGTGAGAGCATTTCTTAAAGCCTGTCCCTTTGGTGGGACTGTCTCCGTGGTGGCACAAAGGGCACTGGGACACTGGAGTCTGGTCACAGGAGTGAGTTGTAATGACATGCTGGAAGTTTTGGGCTGGCCCACATGTCCTGCCTGGTGCCCACAGGAGCTCCAGCCATGCTTGAGAAGGAACACCAGCTCTGTTTGAGGAGGTGCAGGGAGCCAGTTTGCATCCCGAGTTTGGGGGAAAGGAGGCTTTCCAGACTCACTGATTTTTCTCCAGTTACTTGGTTTCTACTGCCTTTCGGAATAGGAATTTTCCTGTCGTCTGCAACGTGTCCTGACACTGATTCATCCACGAAAACTTGTCTTATGAAGACCATCACAAGTGAATTCCCAGCACTATTAAGGAATGGATGGCTTGACTTCACCTCTGGGATGTAGAATGGATGTGTAAACCTTCCCAGCATTTCCCTTTTCTTCCATGGGTGACCCTGTGCTCTGGTCTCTCACCATTCTGTCCTCTAAAAATTAAGGATAGTCTTTTACCTGCCAGGAAATCAGTGGATGTTCAACCATCTCCAAGCTCTTTTACAATGCTCTGCAGTGCTACTGCCTCAGTTTCCCTGTATGTATGAGGACTTACTGCTTCCCCACAGGATTCCTTGGATGTAATTTATTTGCGCTTGGAAAATCCTCAGAGGATCCCTGTTGGAAATGCTGTAAAATCGATGTGGTGGCTATTTTAATTGTTATCATACTTCAGTGGGACTCCTCAGCTACAGCTCTGCTGACACACCTCTACCTCCATCTCTGCCAACTCCTCTCTTGGTCCAGCAGGAAAGAGGGATTTGGGGAATTAGCACTCCTGCTCCCTTTTGCTTTCTTGTTCAGCTCCGAGCAAGAAAGCTCAGGACAATGTAGGAACCTCTGTGAAACTTCAGGCTGACGGACTTACTGATACCATCCCAGCAAAACCAAACTCAGCCACGTGGCCCAAGCCCAGCGCTTGGTGCATCCCTGCTTTTTACCCCTGGGATGCGGTTCTCCTTCTTCATCACTCCCTTTCAGCTGTGGAGCCACTAATTTTTCCTGGCGCTTCATCCCCATCCGACTTTGTCCCTCAAATTCCTGATACTTCTCTGTTTCTCTGCGTTGGGAGGCAGAGTGAGGTGATAGATTAGGGGAGCAGGTGAACCCTTCCCACACCATGCCTGTGTGCTGGGAAATCCTGCTCTCCTTCATCCTCCTCTCCCTACCTTGGGCTCCCTCTTGAGTAACTCCCTGGCGCTGGGATTGTGTCATGGGGCGTGGAGGAGTTTTCCAAGTCTCTGGCCTCTGATTTCAAAAGCTTCCCAGCTGTGTAGGTTGCTCTCTCTTTGCTTTCGCCATCATCGCAGGTTTGAGTTGGAGGGTGGAGAGTTTGGATGCGTTTGGGGTGATGTGGACACCTCTCCACACTGCTTTTTGGTCAGATGTTTGGTCTTTCCCCGCCTACCTCAGTTTCAGACCCAAAAGAGGAGTTTGTGGACTCTCAGCAGTCCATGCACCGCCAGTCAGGTGTTATTTTAGAAGACAATGAGGACTAAACCCCACCTTTGAGACTGGAACAAGCCACCAGTGAAAGGTGGGGTGCCTGGTTACAATTTGAGTAGCAGCAGCAGAAAAATTGCCTTATTTTCACCGAGCAGCACAGGGAAAAACATCCAGGCCCTTGTCAGCTTCTCTCTGCCTCAGACGGGGAAGGCAACGGGTGACAGCACAGCCCTGGGCAGTGTTGGTGCCACAGAGACCTGTGGCTGTGACTTTGCCTGGCTGTGACTTCAGTTTCTCCAGGGTGCTTCTGAATTTTGGGAGGAGTGGGGGTGTCAGAGCACAAGCAGTGAGCAAATGCTCTACAAATCAATTGCAGAAACCGTGCTTCGGTTCCAAGCGACCCCCCCAGCCCCAAGCCTTGGTAACCGGACTGTCTCTCTCTTATTTTCCTAGAAAGACCTGAGGGATGGAGCAGGGATCCAAACCTGCTCAGAGAGGGCTCTGTGTGATACCCAAGTGCCAGATCTGGACCATTTGCATGCTTTACACGTATCTCGGAGATCAGTGGTAGCTTTGCCACTGACTTGTAGAAGCATGGGCTCAGGCCTCAGCTGCAGAGAGAAAGCAGAACACCTGATTTAGATGCCAAATAAGTTGTCCCCTGTGGCTGGAGAGGTGTCAAGGGGCTGGTGACTTCGGGAGAGGTTGGGAGAGCTCAGCAGTAAGGAGTTGGGTTCCTGCTTCAATCTCAGCATATGTTCTGGGGAACTGGGAGCATGGTGTTGGTTTCCTATCTGCAGCTTCTCCTCTCTGGGAGGCTTCGGGGAGACCTGATAGCAGCCTTTCAGTATCTGAAGGGAGCTCCAGGAGAGCTGGGAAGGGACTCTTTGTCAGGAAGTCTAGTGACAGGATGAGGGGTAATGGTTTTAAATTGGGAGAGGGGAGATTTAGATGAGATATTAGATATTAGATCTTTCCTGTGAGGGTGGTGAGGCACTGGAACAGGTTGCCCAGGGAAGTTGTTGATGCCCCATCCCTGGAAGTGTTCAAGGCCAGGTTGGATGGGGCTTGGAGCAACCTGCTCTAGGGAGAGGTGTCCCTGCCCAGGGCGGGGGGGTTGGAACTTGATGATCTTGAAGGTCCCTTCCAACTCTGACCATTCTGTGATTCTATATAAATGAGCTCTGAGGGCAGTGCTTTCTGCGCTGGTTACGTGGACAGTGTGATGCTGCAGAGCTCGTTGCTTCTGTCTTGTGACCGTTTCTTTTCCCTTTTCCCATCCAGTGCTCCCTCGCCCTGTTTTCTTCTCAGAGGGCTGTGCTCCAGAACAGATTACTGTGCAAATTGATGCCTAACCCTTTTTTTTTTTTTTTAAATAAAAAAAGGAAAGAATTAGGGCTTTATTGAGGCAGAAGGCTGGAGATGGGCCTCTGTACATTCACTGCTCTTTGTGTATCTTCTCCCAGCAGGGTGCGGACCCTTGTTCTCCCAAGTTTTCTTGTTTCTCCTTGTTTTCTTCTAGGAGATCCGTCTGTATGTGGCAGCAGTGGGATGAGAGCTGCCTCCTGGTGCCTCCCTGTTGAACCCTTGCTGTGATAAGCACACAAGTAATGCCCACAGGTTCATATCTATCCTTGGCCAACAGTCTCCTGGTAGCTAAGAGCTGTCACAGGTGACCTGGTCCAAGCTGAAGGCAGGAGCGTAGATGTTTTGCATTCTCCTGTTGGATTTCCATGGCCTCCTGGACATGGCAGTGGGTTGAAGAGGAGATTTGTTGATGTCCTGCTTGGGATTAAGTGGTGAAAAGGCAAAGTCCTTGAACAGTACTCCTTTTTGGCAATTCTGGGTGCTAAACTTAAACTCGGAAAAGAGACCAGAATCCAAGATTTTGGGACTCTCCACTGTTTTCCAGGCTTTCCCACCGGCTCTGAAGGACACAAATTCCCATGAAGTCTAGAGCAGCTGATCCTTGGTGCATGTCAATCAGGTGGAGCAATGTTTTTTTGCTGATGCTGCAGGAGTTCTTGCCAAAAGCTTTGGCTCTGCTCCGTTTATGCATGACTTTGGGAAGGTTTCCACTTTCCCCACAGTGAATTAATGCTGTGCCTTTTCTGCTTGTCTCCGGATCAGATTTTCAGCCCTGTACCAGTGAAATGCCTTTGCAGTTCCCCTGGCTCTGTGTTGCGACATCTCTGTCCCTCCCCCATGGTGAGGGAGGGTAGATTTGGGGATGGCTTGGTGTCCCCATGTCCTGGAGAGCAGCAGGTAGTTCTGGAGCAGAGCATCCCTCTTCAAATCATGGAGAGAATGTGCTTATCTCCTCCTGGGTGGATTTATGTAGCCCAGCTGTTGTGATACAGAGGTAGCAGTTCTGGAGATGTGAAAATAGGCAAATTGTGACTTGCTTTCTGCTTCCTGTTGAGGGTCACCTCGCTGGCTCTAAGACCACAGGAGTTTTTATCTGTGGCAGAGTATTTCCTCTCACTCATGTTCGCTCCAGGCCACATCTGCTGTCGGTGTCGGGAGCACGCAGCAAGGATTGACATCCCTCCTGTTGACAGTCCTGCCCCTTTGTCGCATGTCCCAGGGCTGCCAGCCACGGGCCCACAGCACCACCAGAAGCCCGTGGCCGAAGCCAGCAGCAATTTGTGGAGCTCCTAAGTCAGCTGTGAAGACACAAGAGTCACTCAGGTGCTTTTAAGATGTTCATGAACTCTTGTGGCTCCCGTACTATGTATTTTGGTAGCCCTCTGAGGGCTTTGCCACCATTTGGTGAGCGAGCAGAGCTGTTTGTGTTTCTGCTGAGACCACAGCAGTGTGTTTCTTGGGTGACTGGACTGTGTCAAGGTTTATCTCTTTAGAAATTCCTGATGCCACATCCTGACACAGGTCTGGTGGTGACTCGAGGTTCACCGTCTGTGGTTGCGAGAGGATTGGATGCTTATGTTGTCTCTTTATACCCAGAAAAGGTGTTTCTCAAACCCAGCTCTGGACCTGCCATTAGACAAGGCTATGATAGGCTTTTGGGGAGAAAAAAGGCCCATTTGTTCTCCTGCCACTAATTCCCATTTCACTGGGAGAGCAGTTGGTTTAGGAGGACAAGTTGCAGCAGTGGGTTTTGTACGAGGGGCTGAAGCGATGCCTCTGAGCTTCTCTGCCTCTGATTGCACAATTCTGGTGCCTGTGGAGTGATTTCAGCTTTCCCTGTTCCTGATACTCTGGTCCAAGAGGAGAAACAGAAATAACTGCTGGCCAGAGGACTTGGTTGATGGGGAGGGATCCAGAGCTGGCGTGTGAGTGAGCAGCAGTGCTGTTCCCGAGACTTGCAGGGCACGAGAACCCTGTGTTTGCTTGTTTTGGTGTGTTTACCAGTCAAACTTGATTTCTTTAATATTTTTTTTATTCCCTCCCGCCCCAACCTCTCCTCCCATGAAATCTGTTTATTTCTTATGTGCTGAGTGTGTGACTTTTCTGTCTGCCCTCAGTGAGCACAGGGATCCTGCCCCTCAGCAGCCAGCTCTGTGCCTGTCCCCTGCTCGCCCTGGCAGAGGAACAGGATGCTCCCCACCACCTGCAAGGTGTCACCACTTGGGGAAAAAAAAGCCCATCCTTGGCTGAGCCCTGCATGGGTCCAGCCTGCTGCAAGGAAATCACAAAGGAAAGCCCTGGAAAAACCTTTGGGCTGTGGGAGATGACGAGTGTGCATGTCCCACGAGGTGACAGCTTTGCTGGCGCTGGATTGCAAATGCTTCAGAGCTCTGCATTTCCAGCCACGGAGCATCTTTCTTTCTGTGGGTTTCAGCTTCACCTCTTTCAGGCTCCTGTCTCTGCTTATCATGAGCGTACTCTGTTTCTCTCCGGGCTGCTGCTCCAGCATCACTTGTGGAGCCTTCAGCGTGCTGATGGATTTCATTGGGAAAGCCCACAAGACCTAGGCGAGGTGTACCAAGTCTGGGATGGGAAGCTGGATGCTGAGGCTGGTGCTGGTTTGGAAGCTTTTTGTAAGAAATGTTGGGTCAGATCGTGTTTGCAACCTCCAAAACATCATGCGCGCGCTGCCAGCTCCTGTTGAGCTTCTCATCCAGGAGCACTCCGAAGTCCTTCTCCTCAGGGCTGCTCTCCAGCCATTCTCCTCCCAACCTGTGTTTGTGCCTGGGATTGACCCCTCCCAGGAGCAGGACCCTGCCCTTGGCTTGGTTGAGCTTCATGCCATTTGCACTAGCCCACCTCTCCAGCCTGCCCAGGTCCCTCTGGATGCCATCCCTTCCCTCCCGCTTGTCAGCCATGCCACAGAGCTTGGTTATCTGTCTATCCTGTCCCTTCCCATTGCCTCTTCCCTTGGGATTGAGCTGTCATTGTCTGCATAGGACAAGTTTGTTCACCTGTCACCTTTTTTTTGGTGTTTCCTGGAGCTCCAAGCTTGCTCCGGAGGGTGCTGAGCTCCGGGTGCAGCCCCAGACTGAGTGCCAAGACCCAGAGTTGCCTTCTTAATCAGCATTTTTTTTAATCACCTTCTTAGACAGCTTTGCAAGCTCCACTCACAGGAAACCGTGTGGGTTTGCTCTTGCAGAGGGTTTCTGGCTGCACCATCCTGCAGGTGATGTGCCACCATCCTTGTCTAGTCGTGCAGCAGGTACTGGGAGCAGACTTGGGAAGGGGTTTGTGGCTTGCAAAGGTGACATCTCCACCTGCCTGCCTGGGTGGCTGACAGAATACTGCCCTCAAAGAAAAGCATCTACTGGGTAAGCTTAGAAAAGGTCTTTCCAGCCTCTGGGGAAGATGGTTGGGAGGACAGGAATTGAGGCAGAAGAAAGGATTCTGTAGTTTCTGTTACGTTCTGACTGTCCACTTGCTGCTCAAGTTTTGTGTTCCTGCAGCTGGGGAAAACCACTCGCAGTTCCTGTGCTTTGGGTGGGAAAAGTGGGGTTTGGAGCGCCTCTCGCCTTCCCTGCACGGCGGGCACCATGGTTGTTATGGAGCTGGAGGAATGCAAAGGGTGCCCGAGTGGGCTCTCTGTTTTCCTTTTGTCGTGTTTGTCCTGCCAGGGAAATACCAAACAGAGCAAGGGAAATGAACTGGGTGCTGGAAAGCTGCTGGTGAAACATCTGCGGACCGGATTTACCGAGAGGAGATGGAGACTCGGTTGGGTCGTGGCCAGCTGTGAACACGACAGGGGCCTGCATTTCAGTATTTCAATAAAGGTTGTAGAAATACTGGAGAGATCTCAAAGGAGAGCCTCAAGAATGATTAGATTTGGTGGATGGACTTTAAAGCACGCCTGCCACACTTGTTTTTTTGGCATCTCTTGCAACAGTAAAGGAGCCAGGAGAGCTTCATGCTCTTTGAGAACTGCTGCAATTAATAGGCTATAAAGTTGGGCAAGGAATATCCTTTCTGGTCCGTACCAGAGTGGGGTGTGGTGTATCACTGCAAAAAACAAAAAAATAATAAAAATTCAACTCCTGATTGATAAACAGCAGAAGAAACAGAGAAGTTGTGGCTGCCCCATTCCTGGAGGGGTTCAAGGCCAGGCTGGATGGGGCTTGGAGCAACCTGGTGTGGTGGGAGGTGTCCCTGCCCAGGGCAGGGGGCTGGAACTGGATGATCTTGAAGGTCTTTCCCAATTCTAACCATTCTATGAATTAAACCCACCTTCTCCTCCATGGGGCTGAGGTATGATTGTTGGGAGTCCAAACCCCAATGTCTCCCCCCATCCATGCAAGCCAGCTCTGTGGATAAACTCCCTTCTGCTCTGCTTTCCTTTCAGAGGTGTTGAACTTGCCACCCTTGAGTGTAGCCAATTCACTCGAGGGGGTTTTGTCCCACGCCGTCACAACGCCAGTGCTCAGGCCCTGTCAGGGCTGCAGTGGCCTCGGTGGATGGCAGGGATGCCTTCTGAGAGCCAACAGTGCTTATTTTGGCCACAGGAATGTCTATAAATAGCCCTGGGTCAGGCCTCGATGCATTCACCATGCCCCACGAGTCCTCCATCCAAGCCAGCCTTCTGGTTTTGGATCAAAGGGGAGACGAGCATCTCTGGAAAATCTGGAGATGACCAATGTCACGCTGGGTTAATTGTTTTAGGTATTTTTTAACCTTATTGCTTTCCTCCTTCCTGACTGTTCCCCAGTTCCGGCCCATCTCACTGCCCAGATATGTCAGGGAGCTGCTTTGTGAATGCTTCACAGAGATTGGTCACCACTTCCCAAACAAGTCCGTCTGCGACGCTGTGATTAGGGAGAGGTTGGTTTCAAATTATTCATTTGTGTTTTATAGCAATTGACAGGAGAGAAGTAAACACTCTGTACAAACACCATGTGTTCCCAGGGCAGTGTCACATGGCTCCTGCCTGTGCTGCATGATCGGGGTCAGGTGCTGGGACCATCCATGGACTGTACCTCTGTGCATCAGAAGATGTTTGCCGTTGGCGACAGAAACCCCAATTCCTACCTGAAAATCTGTAGGAACTATGGTTTCTGTAGGTGGATCCTGGAGCAGGGCAGTGGGGCCTTTGGGGAATGACACAACTGGATTTTATTCCCCAGCTGGGAAAGCTATTTCATCCTACTGTTCTTCCGTGGTGTGTCTTCACCCTTCTCCCCAAGCCAAAAACGCCTCCCCATCAGCTTTTGCAAGTCTCAGCCTTTTGTCACCCTCACCGTAGGGACAGTTCCACCCAGGAGATCCGGAGGCTCGTTCCGTCTTGTTTCCTCTCAGATTGCATGGTAATTTGGTGGGGATTCATCTCTTTTTGGGGCTTGTTGTGCTCTGGCAAGCCCTGCATGTTGTGTGCTCAGGGCTGTAAGCCCTTGGCTGTGTTTATTTTGGAGGAATGCTGGAAATCATAGAATGGTTAGAATGGAAGGGACCTTAAAGCCCACCCAGGCCCACCCCCTGCCCTGGGCAGGGACACCTCCCACCACACCAGGTTGCTCCAAGCCCTATCCAGCCTGGCCTTGAACCCCTCCAGGGATGGGGCAGCCACAGCTTCTCTGGGCAACCTGGGCCAGGGTCTCACCACCCTCACACCAAAGAAATTCTTCCTAAAATCTAACCTCAATCTCCCTTTCAAACCCTTCCCCCTTGTCCTGTCCCTCCACTCCCTGACCAAGAGTCCCTCTCCAGCTCTCCTGGAGCTCCCTTCAGATCCTGGAAGTGTTAGCACCATCCTGTCCCCCTGTACTGGGCACTGGTGAGGCCCCACCTCCAGGGCTGTGTTCAGTTTTGGGCCCCTCACCACAAAAAAGACATTGAGGGGCTGGAGCGGATACAGAGAAGGGACAATGGAGCTGGTGAGGGATCTGGAGAATATATCTTACAAGGAGAGGCTGAAGGAGCTTGGGTTGTTCAGCCTGGAGAAGAGGAGGCTGAGGGGAGACCTTCTCGCTCTCTCCACCTCCCTGAAAGGAGGATGTAGCCTCGGGGGGTTGGTCTCTTCTCCCAAGGAACTGGCGATGGGACAAGACGAAATGGCCTTAAGTTGTGCCAGTGGAGGTTTAGGATGGAGATTGGGAAAAATTTTTTCACCCAAAGTGTTAGTAAGCCTTGGAAGAGACTGCCAAGGATAGTGGTGGAGTCACCATCCCTGGAGGTACGGAAAAGCCGGGCAGACGTGGTGCTGAGGGATGTGGATGAGTGGTGGGTTTGAGCAGTGCTGGGCTGATGGCTGGACTCAATGATCTGAAAAGTCCCTTCCAGCCTCCACAGTTCTATGGTCCTGGAAATGTGGTGGCATGTCTCTGTCCCTGCGGGTAGGAGCTGGCCATCGATACACTGCCTGGTGACCGATAGCTCCTAAGCTGTGACCAGGAGTGCCCGAATCCAAATCCAGAACTGCTGAGTGTGCATTTCCTGCTCGCGGGGTGCCGTGTGCACGGGGCTGGTGTGGCCCTCGTGACTCTGAGCAGGGCACAGTCACAGCAGCTCGTCCTCTGACTCTTGACGTTGCAGAAGGGATGGGTTTTCCAGCAACTTCCCCAAGAAGGTGGTGAGATGCAGGTGTGATGGGGTCTGTGCGGGGCAGGAGGCTGCGTGCTCCCTTCAGAGCAGCCAAAAGTAACACCAAGCCTAGATATAATGGGGAATGAGCCTTTCAAAACCCGAATCCCTTCGTCGGAGGAAGATTTGGCTTTTCTGAGGAAGAGAAATGTGTTTTTCAGAAATTTTCCTGGTGCTTCTCGATGTTCAGAGATGCTGAGATGAGACAACCACTCTTTGCTAATGGTTTGCATCCTCTGGTGATAGAAGCAGGTCAGTCCACGTAGCAGCGGAGAGGGTTGGAAGCTCTGAACTGGCTGCAGAAAGGACTGTAACAAAGACCCAACTTATTTTTGGAGAAGGAAGGAAAGGGGAAAAAAAAAAAAAAAAGAGGAAATGCTTCTCTTTGCTCGTCTCTTTGGCTGCCCAGGCCTGGCGTCTCTCTGTCATGGGGAATTCCTCCAGTCTGTGACACAGATGAGCGCCAAGTTCCCTCTGAGATGACCTCCCCAAGCTGTGTGAGCAGAGCTGGCTGAGCGGCTCTTTGGTGTTGGTGGTTATTTTTGGTTTCCCCTACCCGTCGCCCAGAGCTGCGTTTCCTCAGAGCCTGCAGAAACAACCAGCACAGAACCCCTCTTCCAAGGACACCTCAGATCTCTGCAGGGGCAACATCTTCCTTGTGACAAGCTGGGTATTTCTGCCTTCAAATCCTGGCTCGTGTTCTGTATGGCTTTGCTTCCTACCTCAGTTTCCCCAAAATATGATATTTTAGTGAGTTTAGTGGATTTCAGGGTGAGGGTGGGGATATTTATCTCCCCTCTTCCAATTTCAAACCATTACCCCTTGTCCTGTCCCTCCACTCCCTGACCAAGAGTCCCTCTCCAGCTCTCCTGGAGCTCCCTTCAGATCCTGGAAAGCTGCTCCAAGGTCTCCCCGCAGCCTTCTCTTCTCCAGGCTGAACAGCCCCAGCTCTCTCAGCCTGTCCTCACAGCAGAGCTGCTCCAGCCGTCCCAGCATCTTGGTGGCCTCCGCTGGCCCCGTTCCAGCAGGTCCATGTCTTTTCTGTGTTGAGGACTCCAGAGCTGGACACAGGACTCCAGGTGGGGTCTCAGGAGTGCAGAGCAGAGGGGGAGAATCCCCTCCCTGGCCCTGCTGGCCACGCTGCTTTTGATGGTGTCCGGGATGGGGTTGGTTTCTGGGCTGCCAGCACACACTGCTGGCTCCTGTGGAGCTTCTCATGCCACGTCCCAGGTGCAGGACCCTGCACTTGGCTTGGTTGAACTTCATGCGATCAAATCTTCTGGCTCAGCTTCCTCCCAAAAATGGATAAGAGCTGCCGAGCTCAAATACTTTGGATCTCACCTGGCTGTTGTGAAAAAGTCTGTGCATGGCTGGAGGACCCGCAGGTGGCTCTGCAAACAAAGCATTATTGCATATTTCCTTCCCCAGGGGGTTTACCTCCTCAACTAGACGGGACAGGGACAGGCTGAGCTGTGCTTTGCGATCAGGTGAGGGGATTTGGCCGTGATTCTTCGGGCTCAGCAGTTCTTTCCCATGTAAATGCTGGGACTTGCTCCGTGCAGGGACACGCCTGGCTCTCCCGTCTTACCTAAGAGCTCCGGAGAGAGTCCAGGTCTTCAGACCTGTGGGTGATGGAGCCAGATCTGGTAATATTTTTGAGAGGGTTGTTGGGAACAGTTCCCCAGCAGTCGTGGAGTTCTCTGTCCCCATTGATAACTTGTACATCGAGTCTGGGTGATTTTCTAGAGGTGCTTCTCCAGCTCCAGTAATAATTCAGGAGGAGAAACCAGTTTCTGGGGACAGATGAGGCTTGACAGGCGCAAATGTGGTCAAGTTTTTGGTTTTTTGTTTTTGTTTTTTTTTAAACCTACTGCCCAACCGGTGAGGTTTTGGCAGAGACATATTGTGTCACCAAAATCATATAGACAGGGGTGATGTGTTGTGGCTCAGCGCGTCGCCAGCCAGAGCGAACAAACGTGGCGAGTTCAGCTGAGATTACAGCCCGGGTGAGTCATCTCCCCGCCGGAATGCCCACTGTGTGTGAGACTGGGACCTGAATAGATCTGTAAGCTCTGGGGCCAGGAGGAGGCCGGTGGGTCAGCTGGGAAGGGATAGAGGATTTGGGTCCAAGGGGATTTCTAGGATTTCTAGCAGGTTTTGCAGAAGGAGACAAGCAATTTATGCCGCGTGGAGCCTCTGAGGGCTGTTGTCAGCAGAGCTTGGGGCCGGCGCTGACTTCAGAGCTGACTTTGTGTCTGCAAATGGGTTAACCAAGGGTGAGTCAAACTGCCCTGCTTATTTTTTTTTTTGTGATGTGATGCATCCAAGTGGTGTAGCCTCACCCCAGCAGAGCCTAATGACTCAGGATTAATTGAGCTGCCTTTGTCCCGTATGCACATGCCTCCGTCCGAATCTGCGCTGCCCTCTTCACCCTCCAACTAGTGGTGGCCCCCAAGGGGGTCAGGCCAGCCGTACCAGCCCCTCTTTGAAAGTCTGAGGGCATCTCTCAGCCACCTGGCACCGGTACCCAGCATCACAGCAATTACAGGAAAACCTCTGTCTGTTCCTGGGATGGTGAGATTTTTGTGCAGATTTAGCGCAGAGCCTGCGTGCTGCAAGAATGAAGCTCCTGGACTCGGAGCATCTTTTTTACCTGGAAACAACACCTCTCCTCTGCCAGCGCTTCCCAGGCAAGGATTCTGAGACCAAGAAGGGGACTCATCATGGCAGAGCCAGAAGCCGCCCAGAGCTCTGATTTGTTTCTGTTCTGAACTGCTTTGCGATGGCTGCACTGCTGCAGAGGAGCCACTGTAACCCCACTGCAGTGCTGGCTGGAAGGGGGGAGGAGGAGGAGGAGGAGGAGGAGGCCATGCAGCCCAACCCGCCTGCTCAGCGAACAGGAAAGTTGATCCTGCAGCTGCAGGATCTGAAAAACGCAGGAATCTTTGTGGCTGAGGTTCTCCCTATGAGTTGTTGCCTTTAGGGTACTCTTCAAACCCATTGCTACACCCCGTAAGTAACCTGCATCGAGGCTTAGCAGGCTGAGAGATTAAAAAAAGCTGTTTAATGCTGGCTGTGAGTGTCTTGGTATCTCCATCTGCCACCTCAGTGGGCTGTAGAAGGGCGTTTCAGCCATCCCACCTTTTCTTTTCACAGCTGCAGAGCTACTTTGCTGCCTGTGAAGATGAGACGCCGGCCATCAGAAACCATGACAAGGTTCTGCAGCGCCTCTGTGAACATCTGGACCACGCTCTGCTCTATGGGTAAGGGTGGAGCCTGTCCCTGAACCGCTGGGGTGCTTTTCACCATGCTTTGCTGGAGCCTCAGCACGGCAAAGCTGTTCAGGCAGTAATTGGGATAGAGATAACGAAGCCCCCGCTTAGCCTTTCTCTGAACTTCTTTCTTCCAGCTTGCAAGATCTTTCCTCGGGCTACTGGGTGCTGGTGGTTCACTTCACCCGCCGGGAAGCCATCAAACAGATAGAGGTGCTTCAACACGTGGCCACCAACTTGGGACGCAGTGAGTATTGGCAGCCACTGCCCCGGCTCTGAGGGCAAACCTCTGTTTGGGAAGAGCTGGCAGGAGGCCCAGGATGGTCATTGCTGGCCATGTGGCCAAGGGCTGGAGCTTCAGACAGGGTGAGGGAGCCAGCGGGCAACTCCTCGCTGAGTGTGGAGTTGTTTTGCTCAGGCCAAGGAGGTGGGAGTCCTGCCGTAATGGCTCTAGAAATAATGGCACTGTGTCTCGGGATGGGGTGTTGGATCAAAGACACCACCCTGCTTCTGCTGCCCTGAAACCAAAGCCATGTACTGGGTTCTGCTCTTGGAAGGGTTTCTGGCAGATGGGAGGTATCACTTCTCATCCCATCACAGAATGATTTGGGGTTGGAAGGGACGTCTGGAGACCATCTAGTCCAAACCCCTGCCAGACCATGTCCACCCAGAGCAGGTCCCACAGGAACGTGTCCAGGAGGGGTTGGAATGTCTCCAAAGACACCACTTCTCTGGGCAGCTTCTGCCAGGGCTCTGACACCCTCAAAGTCAAGAAGTTCCTCCTCAGGTTGAGATGGAACTTCCCGTGTTCCAGTTTGTGCCCATTCCCTCTTGTCCTGTCCCTGGGCACCACTGGAAAAAGCCTGGCCCCATCCTCCTGACACCCCCCCTTGAAGTGTTTCTGGGTGCTGATCAGATCCCCCCTCAGCCTTCTTTTCTCCAGACTGAACAGACCCAAGTTCCTCACCCTTTCTTCATCAGAGAGATGCTCCAGGCTCCTCAGCATCCTCATGGTCCTCTGCTGTGCCCTCTCCAGAAGTTCCCTGACCTTGTGGAACTGGGGAGCCCAGAACTGGTACCAGTGCTCCAGCTGGGGCCTCCCCAGGGCAGAGCAGAGGGGCAGGATGACCTCCCTCCACCTGCTGGTCACCCTCGTCCTGATGCCCCCCTGTCCCCAGATGCCATTGGCCTTCCTGGCCACCAGGGCACATTGGTGGCTCCTGGGTGACTTGTCTGGCAGCACTCATGGGTGTCTCTCTGCAGAGCTGCTCTGCAGCAGGTCATCCCCATCCTGTGGCTGTCGTTTTCCAGATGCTGCAGGTTGTCTGTAGCAGATGTTTGGGACCATCAAGACCGTTTTTGACTCAGGACAGTGCCCAGAGTCCACCTCTGCCTGATCACCCCACCACCCCTCATCTCCCAAGCCCCTTACTGGTGAGAGGGGAGCTGAGCGCAGACCTCACCATCACCTCTCTCTGCACCACAATTTGTGTGATACCTCAAATTGCACCTGTGCTGATTCTGAGCAATTCTCCCTCCATCTCCCCTGCCTCCTGATCCCAGCTAGGAGTGCCACAGGGCTCCTGTCTCGCTGGACAGACACAGTTGTGTGTCTGCTTCTCAACTGGCTGCCACACAATTTCTTCTCTTTATTCCCACTCCGAATCACAAATCTGCCCCGGTGGCATTTTTCCCCCCCAGATTTCCCCACGGGTCATTTGCTCCCCTGCAATGATACCAATGAGAACGAACAATCTGACGTGTTTTAACTGGTTGGTGGTTATTTCCAGGCTGGCTTCACTGCTCTGGTGTTTCCCCACAGATGAATCTCTCTGCTGCTTGCTTTCCAGGCCGGGCATGGCTGTACCTCGCCCTCAACGAAAACTCCTTGGAGAGTTATTTGCGGCTGTTCCAGGAGAACCTGAGCCTGTTGCACAAGTACTACGTCAAGTGAGTGTCCCAGCTCATTCTCGTTTGGGCAGTGGTTGGCATCCGTTCCTCTCAGGAACAAGCCCTAATTTGCCAGTGGGGAACAAGCAGTTGATCAGGATCTGGCCTTTCCTTGTGGGTTTTGTAGAGGTTTTGCATGATTAATTTAAAGATCCCATATGTGGACGTGCTGTCCTGTATCTCTCACAGTTAACTGCTGCTACTCCCAGTCCCAGATGTAACCTTTATATTCTTCCATGGTTTTCAAGAAGCTGCTGAGCTCTTGTCTGGGGACCCAACTCTGGTGGACACCTTTAAATCTGGCTGTAGCTCAGTTCAGGGCAGCTCATAGTGCTCTGAGCTACATATATCTGCCCTTAAGCTCTGCTGTTGCTCTTAAGAAGGAGAAAACAGCAGCCTCACAGCTCTGAGGCTTTTATGTGGCAGCTTGGGGATAGGCCACCAAGAAGACAGAAGGGCATTTGTAGCTCTTCTCTTTCCCACATCTCTAAAGCTCTGCTGTTTTATCCGTGCTGCAGGAACGCCTTGGTTTGCAGTCACGATCATCTGACCTTGTTCTTAACGCTGGTGTCCGGGCTGGAGTTCATCCGCTTCGACTTGGATCTGGTAAGTGTTTTATCTCTTTCTCTTGGCTCTGGGAGTATGTGGAGCAGGGGGAGGTCCTGGTGTCAGAGATGCCACCGCTGGCTCCAGGCTGTACCTTCTTGTTGGTCTTCAGCTGAAAACATGAAGCTGCTGCTTTTAGGCTGGGAAAGGGCTTTTTAGGCTGGGATCTTTGGAGACCCAGCAATGGGATTTGTTCCTCTGCACTGTTCAGAAGATGATTGAGGCAGTTGTGGGGATGCCAGCTGTGGGGCAGATTGATGGGGATGAAGAAGCTGAGCTCTGCAAGCGCAGTACAAAATGCAGGCAGTCCTCCAGGTAAACACAAAGCCACTGGCTAAGCCTCCGTGTTGCTGTGGAACCAACAGATTTCCTCCAAAAGGTGCAGAAATGGATGGTGAGAGGATGTTCAAGGACAGCCCCTTCATTCGGACTGTGCTAATAACTGTGAGCCGGACTCACCCCATGCTCTCCTCTCGCCAGGATGCTCCTTACCTGGATCTGGCCCCCTACATGCCCGATTACTACAAACCTCAGTACCTGTTAGACTTTGAGGACCGCCTGCCCAGCTCCGTGCACGGCTCAGACAGCCTGTCCCTCAACTCCTTCAACTCGGTCACCTCCACCAACCTGGAGTGGGACGACAGTGCCATCGCTCCCTCCAGTGAAGGTCAGTGGTTTTTTGGGGATGGGTGCAGTCAGGGCTCCCATATCGCCTCCGGCTGAGCTGCTGGACAGGGCCAGACACTGAATGAGGTAGCAGATGATGGGCTGGAAGAGAGCAAAGCAAGAAATTTAGCAGTTAGCTTGTAGGAGGTGCTGGAATTTAAGCTGCAGACATCCCCTTTGTCTTGGACTGGGAGAGAGGACTTTCCCTTCTAGTCACCTGAGGCCACTTTTCCATCTGGGAGGGTATGTTTTAGTAAAAACTGGAGGAATCTCACCATGGAGTGAAAACAGCATTTATCTGAAGATGGCTTCCAGTTCAGAGCAGGTATTGAGGACTGCAGGGGACCTTTTTTAACTGGTTATTTTGCAGACCGGAGCCGCACAGGTGCTGGAAGTGGTGGGGAATAGTTTCCACAGAATCACCGAATATGATATGGAGTAGGAAGGGACCTCTGGAGACCCCCCAGGACAAACCCCTGCCAGAGCAGGTCGCACAGGAATGTGTCCAGGAGGGGTTGGAATGTCTCTGGGCAGCCTCTGCCAGGGCTCTGACACCCTCAAAGTCAACAAGTTCCTCCTCAGGTTCAGATGGAATTTCCGATGTTCCAGTTTGTGCCCGTTCCCTCTTGTGCTGTCACTGGGCACCACTGGAAACAGACTGGCCCCGTCCTCCTGACACCCCCCCTTGAAGTGTTTCTGGGTGCTGATCAGATCCCCCCTCAGCCTTCTCTTCTTCAGACTGAACAGACCGAGTCCCTCAGCCTTTCCTCAGCAGAGAGATGTTCTGATCCTTCATCGTCCTCATAGCCCTCTGCTGTGCCCTCTCCAGCAGTTCCCTGTCCTTGTGGAACTGGGGAGCCCAGAACTGGTCCCAGTGCTCCTGCTGGGGTCTACCCAGGGCAGAGCAGAGGTGCAGGATGACCTCCCTCCACCTGCTGCCCCCCCAGGATGCCCTTGGCCTTCTTGGCCACCGGGGCCCATTGCTGGCACACAGGCAACTTATAGGTGTTGATCAGACCCCCCGTCCTTCCAGAGTCTTTCCTCCATGTCTGAGGGAAGGTGGTCTCAGAGGTGCTGTGCCCTCTGTGATTTTTGACTTGAGCAGCCTGATAACTCATCATACTCTCTCCTTCTCTCTGTCAGAGGGGGCTGGTGCTGTTCCCAGTGAACCGAGAGGACGTGTGCCTTTTGCCCGCCCCCTTAACCCACTTTGGGCTGGAGCCCTTACGCTGCATGAAGCGTGTTCACATGAAGGAACAGCTCTGCTGCTGCTGTTCCTAGTCCCAGATGTGTTGACCCTGTTCCTCTTTTGATGTCAGTTTGAATAGAAAGGTGGGGGGGGGGGGGGTCTAGAGTAGGTGGGGTGATGTGTGCCATTAATTGGATGCAGTGGATTCAGGTGGGTTCCATCTGAGACAAAGGTCCGTCAGCTGTCTCTTATGGGCAAGATAGAAACCACAGATGTTAAAGATGCTGAGAAGGAGCAGCCCAGGAGGGGAATTGGCATCATTTTAGCCAAGGGCTTTGAAGCACGGCACTGTTTGGGGCTCACTCATGACGTCTGTGCTCATGCTGTAAGCGTGTAAGGGTTTACTTTCGGGCACTGGCTTCTCCCAAACGTCCAACATCCCAGGTAAGGTGGAGACAGCCTGAGGAACATAGCAGCGAAAGCCACAGGAGGAAGCTCGTCTATCCCCAGAGGTTGGGCAGAAGCAGCCGTTTCAGCATGTCCTGCACTCCCTTGGATTCCTGTTCCTCTGGCAGCAGAACCTTTCTTGGTGCCAGCACAAGTCCTACCTGTCCCTGCTGACTGGGCAAGGGGTGTCACTTGGGTTTGGCCATGCTCTCCAGCCCATCTGGTGGATGGAAGCTTAATGCTCAAGAGAAGAGGGGTTTGGAGTAGAGATCCAGGAGATTTTAGAGCTAGATTTTGGGTTGGGCATTGTCACACACTGTTCCATGGGCCCGGGCAGCAGCTGTGATCTGTGTCTCAGTTTCCCCGCGCACAGAGGGATTTGGTGCTGGTGTAGAAATGGTGTCCCCCATTGTGGGACCAGGATAGTGGAGGATTCCTCTCCAGGCATTGTCGCTGTTCCTCCGAAATACTTCGGTAACTATTTCACTGCTCATCAATTCAACAGGAGCGTCTCGCTGCCTTGGGAGTGTAGGTGGAGCTGGGGATTTTAGGATCAGAGGACAAGTTTTTCCCTTTAATCAGACCCCTAACTTTGCAAGCATTAATGAGCCAAACATCACAGTATCTCTGGGATGTAAGTGTGAATTGGGGAAACTGAGGCACAGAGCGATTGAGTTGAAGCACACAGGGTATCCCTGATTAGGTACATGACACCAACTGTTCCGGTTTGGCTTTCCAGCAGCTCCCATAAAAGGGCCTTCATCCTTCCCTGGTCCTGTTGTAGCTCCTGTAACGCAAACATCCAGTGGGAACCACCGTTAGTGCAGCTGGTTTCCATTTGCATCCATGTTCCCTAACTATTTTCTCATGCGTTTCAGATACCAGTGGAAGATTGTTTTGTTTCTGTCCTTTCCCATCTCCCTCCCCAAAATCCCCCTTCACACTCTCCCCTGTTCCTTCCCTCCCCCCCACCTCCCTCCCTCCCCACTACTTGTATTTCTAATCCTGAGTTTTATCCCTCATTTTTGTAGATTATGATTTTGGAGATGTCTTTCCAGCAATGCAGACCATGCCCAGCAGAGACTGGGAAGGTGGGACATACTCATCTCTGTTGCACCAGTTTGTTTTTCTCTCTGCATTGCTGCCACCTCCAGCTTGCTGCATGCCCCCTCCTCTTCTTTCCTTTAACAACCAACCGCCCCGTCTCGATGGAATTCGGCAGGGTCAGAAAGGAGCGGAAAAGATTCCCCCCTTCCCTGAGGTGGGAGGCTGGGCATCTTGTTTGTGCAAAGTTTTTTCCTGGCATACACAAGTTGGCTCTCCTGGCCGATAATCCTGGAGCAGAGGGATGGTTTCCTCCCTCTGATGATGCCTCTGTGTCTTCCAGAGGTGAAGCTGGAGTTCCGAGTGCGGTTCTGTGGCTGCTCGATGCGTTATGGCCACTGTTGGTAAAGGAGCCTCTATCCCAGGTTATAAAATAAAAGCTGTAAAATCTCCACTGCCGTAAAGCTGCGGGGGGCAGGGCTCTGCAGCCATCCCAAAGGAACATGAAGTGAATTTACAAACCTTACACTGCAGATTTGGGGTAAAGCATGCAGGGTGCTGATTTGAAAAAATGATCCACCTTCATTGATTTCCTGAAAGCCCTGGGAAATAACTGAATCAATTCTGCTGTTTTTTCTTGGTTGTTTTGTTTTGTTTTGTTTTAAATTTGGAACCTTTTACCAGGGAGTAATTTGGGAGGTTTTATTTTCCCTGGACCCTGCTCTCCTGTGTCAAAACACCTCTCATGAAGCTGCACCATCCAGCATGTTGCTCTTAGTTTGGGTCACTGCCCTTTTTTTTTTGTTGTTTAAATTTTATTTTACCACTTCTAAAACCAGCTTCTTAGTGATATTTGGCTTTTAAGGGCAGGAGCACGTGCCCATTTTAGAGGAACTTGTTCCCCTGCAGTCCCTGTGTGTCTCCTTTGCACCGCACGGGGGTAGGAGACCTCTTGGCTTTACCCCCAGAGGAAACTCACCCACACTCTGTCCCTTGCAGCCAAAAGCTGGCTGGAGCCTTGGTTCCGAGTCGCCTTGAATATTTGGGGAAATACTGCCTGAATTCCATGTGGATGGCTCTACGGCTCTAACACGCTCCCTCTCATCTTCTCTCCTACCCCACACACACAGCGATGCTCATGGAGATGGTTTAATGCCCCCTCTGGAGCCCAAGTGTGTGCCCAGGGAGGGTGGGCCACGTTTCCAAACCCAACACCTGGCGAGAACGTAGCTCTGGGTGTTAGATGTGGGCTGGGGGAAGCCACAGGGCACCGGGGGGGACAAATCCTTCTGGTTTTCGGAGCCATGAGCAGCTCCCAGGTGATCCAGCCGTGCTCCGGGCTGGGTTACTGTCTGCTGGGCAAAGCTTTCATCCTGCCCCCCCAACACCAGGGCAGCTTAGCGAAGCTTCCCTGGCAAGGTGAAGTTGAGGCAATAAAAGTTCCCTGTTTTGAGTAGATGCTTTTGGGGTAACATTTTGGACAAAGTTCATTTTGTCTCAGCAGAACTCACAGGGTTTAGGTAAAAGAAGTGACGTTCATTGGGATGATACAGGCTAGAAGCCTGGAGCTGAAATAGCTTTTAAGCCTTTTTATCTTCCCTTTAATGTGGACATTAAAAAAATCTCCCTGATTTACTTCCCCCGAGGGCATTTGCGCCCCCCATGCTGCAGGGCAGGTCCTTCAGCAGGAATGAAGCAGCTTTCTGAAGCTGGCCATCACAAAGCTGCCTTTATTAGACTTTTATAAGAGGTTTCATTTTCCTCCTGGTAAACCTGCATCCCTGAAGCAGTCAGCCGGGGCTGGGATTGCCTTTGGAAGTGATGTCCCTGCTGGTTTTGGGAAAGGAGAGCGCTGGGGAAGAGAAGGGTGCGAGGGAACTTTCCTTTACCCGTGACTATGGATGGATAACCCCGAGCATGACTCCTGTAGCCCTTCTCCGCTGCTCCTTTTCCCTCCTGAAGACTAACATGGGCCCAGCCGGTTGCGCTACGACCTGTCTGTTCTCCCTGCTGTCCTCGGAGCCCGGTGAATGCTGTGTGTCCCCCTCCTCCACACACATCCAGCCCCCCCCGCCGTGTGTGACTCAGGCAAGGCAAGAAAAGCAGCCAGCTCCATTTCTGCCCTTCCACCTGAGCAAGCATCTTCCTAAGACCCCGTGGCAGGGGAGCAGCAGCAACGGGGGGGCTGCCTCGTTAGCATCTCACTAAGGAGCACCACGGCCCCAAGACCCCCTCGGGTTCCTTCCCAAGGACACTACTTCTGAATCCAGCCGTTCTCAAACAGCTCCTGGGTGACCAAGCTGTTATTTCCAGGCCTTGCCTAAATGCCAGCAGGTTCAAAATGCAAGAGCGATGCTGGGTGACGTGGTGGCCTCTCTGTCCTTCCTCATGAAGAGCCCACTGCCCACAGCAACCTCCAAACGGCCCGAGGGCCCGATGGTGTCACTTGCCAGCAGTACGGTGACCATGTAGTGCCCTGATCCCCACCCCATGCCCAGCTTTGCTTGATTTGACTCCATCCGGGTGCCAGAGCCAACGTAAATCCCTCTCTTCCCTTCTTGTCTTTGCAGATGGAGACCTCACGGACACGCTCAGCTGCCCGCGCTCCACCGCCTCGGAGGCCAACAGCAGCAAGGCCTCGGTGAAGAGCCCCACGCAGCGCTACAACCCCTTCAACGAGGAGAAAGCCGATGCGCCGTCCTCTACCGAGACCACGCCGGTGCACACAGTGTCCCAGGAGAAGGCAGAAGCCACCCCTGAAGGAACAGACCAGTCCGAGAGCTGCACGGAGCTGGAGGTCATCAGGTAGGGACAGAGCTTCCTGGCCTGGAAACGTGCTCCTGAGTGTCATCTGTCACCAGAGGCTGATGATGTGCCACTCCTTCTAGCCCAACCGAGACAGTGTCTGTGGTGTAGCCTTTATACCACCATGAGAAAGTGGTTTTATACCTCCAGGCACCAATTGATGTTCTGTAGGCGTCAACAGGGCTCTTGGGTCTGTAGAGCTACAACCTGGTGTGAGATAAATACCTTTGCCCGAGAGTCTGTATCAGAGAGCTCAGAGGGAGCCCTGGGCTTTTATTTGAGGTTTTCTCCAGCTGGTGGCAGGTTTGCAGCACCTCTGGGTCTCAGATCTTCTCTCTGTCTTTCCTCTTATTTGTTAACGAGCTGTGGCTAAACCTGTTGAGGGAGATGCCTCTGCAGACCTGCTGGCCTGTGTTTGACTCTTATGGAGGAGATTCCCCAGGGGTCCCTTGGAGCCCTTAAACCCAGACGAAGAGCTCAAGGCTCTGTCTGCTCACACCCAGGGTGGGGGCACCCCAAAACCAGCCCAGCAGGCCTCAGCTCTGCTCTTGAACCCTGATTTTCCTGGGAGGGGTGGAAGAGCTGGGTTACATTGCACCCTGCTCTCTGGCAGACACACGGGAAGGGGAGCACCTCGCTTCCTTTCCAAAAAAACAGTGACCTGGGCCTGTTTGGGTGCTATAGGGGGCCTGGACGCTTCCACAGCCACCATCCCCGTGTGCTCCAGCCCACATCTCCCTCTTCTGGCAGCTGGAGACACGACATTCCCACCTCCTCTTCAAACCTTCTATCTTGCTCTCAGAGAGGGATTTCTCCCACCTCACTTTTGCTCCATGTCCATTTGAGATCCCTTTTGCGGCCAGAGGAAGCCCAAGATGCTGCATCCAGCAGCTGATGCCTCTTTTCTCTTTTTGGATAAGTAGGAAACAGTGCCCATACCCCGTTTTTCTTGTGACAGCCGGCCTGGAGACAGAGGCTTTTTGTGGGCACACACTGAGCGATGCTCCTGATACGAGGATTTCTCTGCAATAGGGAAAATTGCCGAGGAAGGTTGTTGGGGAAGGGCGGGAGCCCTCTCTGTTTTGGAAAAGTCTAAGCCTGCACAAGTGAATGACATCTCCATTGGTCTCTCACCACACAGGTTAGCCAAGAAGAAGAAGACAGGCAAGAAGAAGAAAGTGAAGCCTGAGGAGCCGGTGAACACCCCTGCGCCCGTGGAGCCCCAGCAGGTCAGCGGCGACAGCGGCGTGAATGGCCTGAGCGACAGAGAGGACTCGCAGAGAGACGATGGTCCCGCTGTCCCGGCTGGAGAGCCGAGCCCAGGCGGGCAGGAGGAGGGTCGGGAGCGCTCTGCCCTCAGTCAGCTGGCTTTACACATCCCTGAGATGAAGGACATGTCCATGGAGAGCCTGGGGCAGCCCCTCAGCAAGGTGATGGACAGGCTCAACGGGCAGCTGGACCCAGGCGGCTGGAACGCCCCCCTCGAGCCCCCCGGGCAGTCCTTTCGGACTGGCACGCCAGGGGAGACCCCGGGTGGATCGTCCTCTGGCGACTTTAGTGAGGGGATTTCAGCCCCCATGGACTTCTACCGCTTTACCGTCGAGAGTCCAAACGCTGCTGCACCAGGTGGTGGCCACCATGACTCTCCAGGGCCTGGCCAACCGCCACATGTTTCTGGTAGCTCTAAGGCTCCTGAAGAAGAAAGCAGAGAGGGAGAGGCAGTTGGAGCAGTAGAGGAGGCTGGGGGGGCGAGTGATGAGCCCCAAACTGGCCAGATGGAAACTGCCAACCCCCAGGCTCTCCATGAGCCCAAGAAGGAACAGTCCAGCCCTTCCCTGAGCAGCGCCGAGGACTCTGGCGTGGAGGAAGGTCAGGGCAGCCCTTCGGAGCTGACCCATCCCTCTGAGTTCAGGTGAGGCTGGGTTTGTTCAGCAGGGAGAGCATCTCCCAAAGAATCTTCAGCTCAAGCTGGTACTTCTCCCTTTGTCCTCATTTTGGGGTGCCAAGCCTTTCCTTTTCCAGGCTGAAGATGAGGCACAAGGGGGGAGGAGAAGGCCTTGGAGGGTCAACGGGTGCCCATATCACTCACCATCAAGTTCAAGAAGGAAGGAGGCTGCCCTTCCTGGACTCCTGCAGCCACACGTCTGTGTCCATCCTCTGCTGTCTCTCTCCACAGGGTGGATAACAACCATCTCCTCCTTCTGATGATCCACGTCTTTCGGGAGAACGAGGAACAGTTGTTCAGGGTAAGGTGGTTGTGATCAATCTCCCGCGAAGGACTGGCCCTGTGCCTGCCTCAGCTGCGGGCTCAGAGCTCTTCTCTCTCCACACAGATGATCCGAATGAGCACCGGGCACATGGAGGGGAACCTGCAGCTCATCTACGTCCTGCTGACGGATTGCTACGTGTACCTGATCCGGAAAGGTATCCTGTCCCGACAGCCTCTGTGCTCAACTGTGGGGAAGGAGACTTGCTCGATCCGTGGGTTGTCCATAAATTATAGAATCACAGAATGGTCAGAGTTGGAAGGGACCTTAAAGCCCACCCAGTGCCACCTCCTGCCATGGGCAGGGACACCTCCCACCACACCAGGTTGCTCCAAGCCCCCTCCAGCCTGGCCTTGAACCCCTCCAGGGATGGGGCAGCCACAGCTCTGGGCAACCTGGGCCAGTGCCTCAACACCCTCACAGCAAAGAAGTTCTTCCCAATATCTACTCTCAATCTCTCCTCTTCCAGTTTCAAACCATTCCCCCTTGTCCTATCACTCCACTCCCTGACCCAGAGTCCCTCTCCAGCTCTCCTGAAGCTCCCTTCAGATCCTGGAAGGCTGCTCCAAGGTCTCCCTGGAGCCTTCTCTTCTCCAGCCTGTCCCCACAGCAGCATCTCCAGCCCTCCCAGCATCTCCCTGGCCACCTCTGGCCCCGCTCCAACACCTCCATGTCTCTCCTGTCCTGAGGCCCCAGAGCTGGAGGCAGCCCTGGTGGGGGGAGTGTCTCCCCAGAGCAGAGCAGAGGGATAGAATCCCCCTGCCCTCACCCTCCTGGCCATGCTGCTTTTGATGCAGCCACCACAGCTCACTGCCTTCACCGCCAGCTCCTTCCAGTGTCTCCAGGAGCGGTGGCAGCCACAGTAGGGAGCTGAGGTTACTTTGTCCCTTGAGAAGCCATGGGACAGGGGCACAGCTTGGTTTGTGGGTCCATTGCTGTGGTTGCACAGTGCTGGGGTCCTCCTTTCCCCCCTCCCCACCTTGATGCAGCTGTTTGTGTCTGCCAGGGGCAGCGGAGAAGCCGTACATGGTGGAGGAGGCCGTTTCCTATAACGAGCTGGATTACATTTCGGTGAGCGCACCCTGGGTCGGGCCAGCCCTCCTGGGGGGAGCAGGAGGCAACTGCGGGGTGGTCAGTCCTCACCTCTCCAGCTGCAGGGGTGTCAGGAGCATCACAATGAGGTGTTTCTGTGGGGCTCTGTCCCCAGGGAGCATTTTGACCGGCCAGTCTTTGAGGCTGGGGGAGTTAGAAGTGATGCCCACCCTTGAACGCCACCTCTGTGGGGACTCAGTTTGCTCATCCCTTCACGTGGGCAGCGGAGCCACCGCTGACCTTCTCCCCCAGGGCCAGAAGCTGGATTCAGCCCTGCTCCACTGCCCCTCGTCCCCACCTGGCTTCTTAACTGGTCATACGTGTCACAGGTTGGGCTGGATCAGCAGACGGTGACGCTGGTGTGCACCAACCGGAGGAAGCAGTTCCTGCTGGACACCGCGGACGTGGCTCTCACTGAGTAAGTGGGGACAGGGTGCTGGGTGGTGGTGCCTTCCTCCAGGGCTCCAGGACCTCCCTCCAGCACCTTGGACTTGGGGAATGCAAGAAACTCTGGTGACAGCCCTTCATGACAAAGTCCTGTGACCAGAGGGGGTTTGGTTTGATGCCACCAGCTAAAACCCACAGGCACTGGGCGACGTGGACTCTGTTGTCCTTTGTGTCACTTAGGATGAGTAGGGATGAGATCTTGAGTTTCAGGTCACGTCCCCGGGTCTCTCTGCATGTTGTCAGCTCAGGGAGGTGACCTCTGTAGGGTCTGAATGGTGATACTGGGATCTGTGTTGGGTGGGTGTCTGTGTCCCAGTCTTACCTGTCTCGCCTGTCCTGGAGCTCAGATTTTGCAACCCCCCATGGCCTTTGGTTGATTGTGAGACCCTTTGGTCTGGGAGACCAGAGATCCATGATGAATGGAAGCCCCTTTGGCATGAGAGCACGTGAGGGAGACTTGGGGCTGTTGGTCCTGACCTCATCAGAGCCCTCTGTATCCCTCTCAGGTTCTTCCTGGTCTCCTTGAAGTCAGCCATGATCAAAGGGTGCCGGGAACCCCCATACCCCAGTATCCTCACGGATGCCACCATGGAGAAACTGGCACTCGCAAAGTTCGTGGCCCAGGAGTCCAAGTGTGAGGTGAGTTTGAGTATTGCGGCCACCACTCCACGTGGCAGAAGCTCTCAGGAGATTCTCATTGACTTCTCCACTCTGCTCTGGCCAGGCCTGTGACGTGGTTGTGCGTTTCTACGGCCTCGTTCACTGGGAAGACCCCATGGACGAGGCGCTGGGACCCACCAACAGCAGCTACAGCTCCACCGAGAATGCGGTCACCAAGGATGGCGTCCTGCACTACAAGGCAGGGACCTCCTACCTGGGCAAGGAGCAGTGGAAGACCTGCTTCGTGGTGCTGAGGTGGGCAGCGGGGCTGTGGCTCAGGGCTGGGGTCAGGCAGGGCTCGGTGGAGAAGGTGCTGGGGCCAGTTTGCCGCCGAGGAACTGCCTGGGGAGATGGAGGGAACCCATCTTGTCACCTGGGGGGCTAAAGGCACCGGTTGTGGCTGCCCAGCAGCAGGGTGGAGGCCAGGCTGGAGCGTCGGTGGGGGTGAAGGCAGAGGGTGTTTGTGCGGTTGCTGGAGCTGAGCTGACCCCAGTTACCCCTTTCTCATCTTCCCAAACGGCAGCAATGGGATCTTGTACCAGTACCCGGACCGCACGGACGTCACCCCTCTGCTCTCCATCAACATGGGGTAAGGCGGTTGGTGGGACATGGCACCCCAACTCAGCAGGGATCTGGGGATTGGGAGCTCCTTGAGGTGTTCAGGGGGGTCTTTTGGGGCGAATCATGATGTAGTCCATGCCTCAGGACCCCTGGCTTTGGCTCCGGTGTGTATAGCTGGAGATGGGCTCGTTTCCTCCTGGATTTTCCACACCAAGCCCACTCTTTGGTGGGGAACCGGTCTCTGAAGGGCTGACACGTTCCTCTGAGAACCGCGTTTGGGTGACCTCCACAAACCCACTGTGCTCAACTCCAGCTCTGCCGCGGGGTGCGGGGACTGGGGAGTGTCCTTGAGTCACAGGTGGGAAACAAGTGTTTGTGGGGAGCAGGGGCGACGTGCAGCGCGGGGGGCGCAGAGGGAGGCTGGTTTTGGGCTGGCACTGGCCTGTCCCTCCCGCTCATCTCCATCCTCCCCCCCTCTCTCCCAGCGGCGAGCAGTGCGGGGGATGCCGGCGCTCCAACACCACCGACCGGCCCCACTCCTTCCAGGTGATCCTGACGGACCGGCCCTCCCTGGAGCTCAGCGCCGAGAATGAGGAAGACATGGCAGACTGGATGCAGTACTTCTGCCAGGCGGTCTCCAAAGGGGTGAGCCGGGGACAGGGATCCCCAAACCTGGGGGCATCCACCCCTCTCCTTCTCCCGCAGCTCCCTCGGGGCACAGCCTGGCCGGGAGGGAGCTGCCAAGGGGAGCAGGGATGTCGGGAAGGGATGGAGCAGGCAGATTTTTCTCCCGAGGCAGGAGTTGTTCCCCACTGGGCCACCCCGTGGAGATGAGGTTCCTTCATGCCAGATTTTAACCCTCACTCCGTGCAGGTGATCCCCCAAGGAGTTGCCCCCACGCCGTGCGTTCCCTGCTGCCTGGTGCTGACGGACGAGAAGGCTTTCACTTGCCACGAGGACTGTCAGACCAGCTTCTTCCGCTCGCTGGGCACCGCAGAGCTGACGGACATCACCGCCGTCTCCACGGAGGCTGGCAAGGAGTACTGTATCCTGGTGAGTCCTGGTGCTGTGGGACCAACCAGCTTGGGGCTTGGTGAGGACTCCAGTGGTAACGCCCAGCCTCTCTCTTGGTGTTTAGGAGTTTGCTCAGGACAGCAAGCAGTTCCTGCCCCCCTGGGTCCTCTATTTTAGTTGCACTACAGAACTGGAGAGGTTCCTCTCGGCCCTGAACGCTGTGTGGAGGAACATCTACCAGGTGAGCGTGTGAGGCTGCATCACACCCTTCCTCAGGAGAGGAAGGACAAGTGGGGACAGCACCCTGCGAGGAAACACTTGGGTGAATTGTTCCCTGTGGGGTGAACCCAGCTTTCCCTCAAGGGGCAGGAGAACCTCGGGGCTCCTCTCTGTCTGTATAACCACGGGATGTGGGAATTCAGAGCTTGAGTCCCCTGGAACATGAGCCAGGGCTGGCAGGAGGGGTGGGGAGGAGCCCGGCTCAGCCCTGTCCCCTCTGTCACCCGTATTTATGACACAGGCGACTTCCCTGCTGGTTTTGAGGTGGTTCTACAACAAGGCGGGGGGGAAGTGGCTGTTGTTTGTTCCTCTCCTGACCGACCCACCTGCCACGTGTGTTTCAGGTCGACCTCCTGCACAAGGCCATCCTGGACGCCGCCGTCAAGAAGAAATGTGAGGACGCTCAGAGCCTCATTGGCAGCGCCTGGCAGCGCAGCGACAGCCTCTGCCGCGGGCGGGCGGAGCGGGATCCCTGGTGTTAACCCCGGCCGGGGGCAAGGACGGCTGGCGGGGGTCTGCTTCTGGAGAGCAGCCCCCCCTAAACCCTCCTGCCATTGCTTCCTCCCCACCAGGAACATGCCTGCGGGCGTGGGCTCCATCCCCACCGCCCTCTCCACGCAGTCGGGGACGTCCAGCGCATTTTGGGGAGAAACCAGATGTTTTCCCCATGCTGGAAACGAGGCCCAGCTCTGCTGGGGGCAGCCTGTGCCCCTCGTCCAGCTGCCACGGGGCAGAATAATTTGCCTTTCACGGAATAATATCCCAGGAGGAGTGAAGGGAGAGGGTGGGAGCGGGGTGGGCTGGGGGCGAGCACCCCCCGTGGCGGCAGGGAGCGGGACTGAGGAGGTGGGTTTGTTGTAGAGCAGGGTCAGGCCATGGAGGTGACGAGTTGGGGACACTGAATCGCGCCTGTGCATGTTTTCTTCCTCGCTAATTACAATCACCGAGCGCGGCACCGCTTCGCCCTCCTCCTCCTCTTCCTCCTCTTGGCATCTCCCAGCGCTGGGAGATCTCACCCGGAGCCTCCGGACATCACAAAACCTACCCTCCAGCCTGTTGAGGAGAATTTCCAAGCGAAGGCAGAAGGACCGGGGCCAAAACTTTGGGGCCTTAAATATCCCAGCAGGGTTTTTAGGAAACCTCAGAAAGCCATTTGAGGTTTGGACGCTGGCCCCGGGTGCCAGAGGGGGGCAGGGAGGGCGGAGAGGAGATGGATTCCTGTCTTCTCCAGGTGTCTTGAGGGATGTTGTCACACGGCTGCCACCAAACCTCTCCCCATCTCGGCTCGCCACACCTGAGGCCAGCGAGGACCCTCTGCAGCGAGCCCTTGAGGGCACAACCCCAGCTTTTAAATAATAATAAGAAGAATAATAAGAATTAATAATAAGGCAGAGACCTTCTCATGTAATATATGTTCACGGGGCCTTTTTCTGGGAGGAGACATACGTGACTGAATGTACATGTACATACATCTGCTTCCTTCCCCCCACCCCCCAAATAAATACCCCTTGGTAACTCAGATTTGGCCCCAGCGCAAATTCCCAGGTCGGGGGGGCTGCCCTTCCTCCTCCTCCTCCTCCCCCCAGGATGATGGAGCATCCACTTCAGGGCAGGGAGAAGGGGATATTTTGGATGAAGAGGAGGAGGAGGAAAGGGAGGGGGGCGAGGGAGGAGATGCACCCCCGTGGTGTTAACCCTCCAGCGGGGCACCTTTGCAGCTTCAATTATCCTATCCCCACGCTCCATCCCTGTTTGTCCCAGGATCCTGGAGATATTCCCAGTAAACACCCACCTCCTCCAGTAACCCCTCCTTTGGGATCAAAGAGGGGGAGATGAATATGTGGAATGGGGCAAC
>VXBW01006682.1:530371-546047 GCA_013400375.1 Thinocorus orbignyianus | reverse complement strand
GCTGCTCGGGCACCACCCGCCCCGGGGATGGAGGGGCGGAGGAGCGGCTGTGTCCTATGGTGACACATGGGGCTGCTCAGGCTGGAGAAGAGAAGGATCCAGGGAGACCTTCCAGCAGCCTTCCAGGATCTAAAGGGAGCTCCAGGAGAGCTGGAGAGGGAGTCTTGAGCAGGGAATGTAGTGACAGGACAAGGGGTAATGGTTTTCATTGAAAATGAGGAGATTTAGATTAGATACCAGAAAGGAATTCTTTCCTATGAGGGTGGTGAGGTGCTGGAACGGGTTGCCGAAAGAAGTTGTGGCTGCCCCATCCCTGGCGGGGTTCAAGGCCAGGCTGGATGGGGCTTGGAGCAACCTGCTCTGGTGGGAAGTGTCCCTGCCCACGGCAGGGGGGTTGGAACTGGGTGATCTTGAAGGTCTCCTCCCACTCTAACCATTCTATGATCCTTCTGAGGGCTGCTACCTGCTAGCCTCAGCTTCAGGGACTATCTGGAACCCAGGAGAGCCTGACTGGGGCTTGCCCTCTCAGCTCATCCCTAAGTATCCCTTAGTGCCCGGTGCTGGAGATGAGCTCCTTGACCAGAAGGGGCTTTGGTGGAAGTCATGTGGGTTTATGAGCTTGTTTTGTGATTGTAATGTTGCATCCCCTCTGGTTGAAGACACAAGAGTGAAAGTCACTTGGTTCTGCATTGTATACCCTGTCCAGAGTGGTATATAAACCCAATAGAAGTATCATGGAGACAGTTTAGATGCTATCGATGTCTCAAAATCAAGTGGCTTTTCCCTCTGAGAATGACATAATTTCTCCTAGCAATGCCTACTTTGGCAAATGCAACTTTGATGATGTATTTTCTGCCAAAATAGATAGTACGGAAGCTTCCCTGCACATCAAACCATTTGGATAAAAATGCCACAGGAGAATCTTAAAAGGTTTCTGCTTTTCTAAGGAAGGATGGGTGTAAGAAAAACAAGAAGTGAAGAACGGAAGTGAAAGAACCTCTGCTTTCTCTAAGGAGACTGTCTCTAATCAGAAATCAAATTATTTTGCACGGCTTCAGAAACTTTGTTTTAATGTGGAGCACCGCTGGTTTAAAAATCTCTTCACTGTGTCTCATTTCCTGTCTCTCCTGTGTTACTGAGCAAACAAAGGAAAAAAAGAGATTTCCTCTCTTGGTGCTTTCTAGTGAAATGTGCCCAAGACTGCTGGAGGGCTCCGTGGTCCAGAATGGGAGATGACACAGACCAAGAAGAGCAAAAATCTCCAGATCTTATCAATCGTGGCGTAATAACCTCCTCAAATTTGCAACAGCAAAGGAATCAGATGCCCAAGCATTTTTTATGGTCATCAGTGCTGAAGAGACTTTGTGTCTCAGACTTTCTGTAGAGTTCCTGACATCTCCTACTTTTGTTAGAGGAGGTGGGAAGACTACTACCTGTTCATGCAATGTCAGCCATAACAGGGCCATAAATCTTCAGTTGGGGCTGTCATCATGATGGTGGGACAAATGAAAACTGTAAGATGTAGTAATTATTTAGGCACGTGCATGACTGAATAAAACAACTTGCTGTCTAACTCCGTTCTGGCGTGTGTCCCAGGCAGTGACTCTGCATCTCACCCATCTTCCCCTAACATGCTGTAGCTACAGCTAAAACAAACTTCCAGGAGAAGGAGGGGACTGTATCAATCAAGTACACGTGGAGAGCCCTCCGTCCTGAGCGCCTGGCAGTGGAAACACAGGTCTGAAAAATAAAAGCAATATTATGCAAATCTGAAGCATGGAAGGAAGGATTTAGACTGAGACAATGGGCTCTTAATGAAAGACACAAACATCAGTCACTCATGGCTGAATGAGCATGAGTTGATTAGAAGCTGGGTGGAGTGACAGCCCAGAAAGCTTCACATTAAGTCAATTAAATCCAATTATTCTTGAGATTTTTTTTTTTTAATAATTAAATTAATTCCATGTGACTGTGAAAGGAGTTGAACTGACTGACAAAAACTGTTCTTATGACAGGCTACAGAGGCAGGATTAGTCAGTAATTATGGCACTAGGCGGGTGCTGAAGAGAGGTGGGTTAAGAGTTTTGTGTCTTATCTGCCCAGCCCTAAATGGCGCTAAAAGCACTCTTCATTCCCACCAAGTGTTGCTGGGGACAAGGATTCAGCTTGTAGGGTGGAAAGGTGTCACCATAACTGGACCATCTCTTACAATCTCCCAACGATGCGCCTCGGACATGCGCCTCTGTGATTTCCTGGGCATATCTGTAGGTGGATGGCACAGAGCACGTTGAGTTGCTTCCATTTGGATGGTCACCTATGTCTTGCCATGACAAGGAACATACCTTTCAGACAGAATTTCATATGTGTTCAGATGTGTGCATGCATTCCCTCAGTCTCCCACATTTCCACCACAGCACAACCATGGATGCAAGAGGAAAGCCGGCATGAGGCCATCTTGTTGTGGGTTTATCTTTTTCCCTTAGTTTGGTTCTGGATTATTCAGATATAACTGGTGCAGGCAGAAAAAATCCAGCAGGGAATTGTAAGCTAGTTGTTACCTGCACACATTTCTCCTTCTCTCTCTTTGATGTATTGCCCTTCTCCTTTCCCGATCCTTTCTTTGCATGCAGGTTGCTGCTTCTTTCTGAGGAAGTCGTTGGATATGTCACCAGCTACATCTCTGCAGAGCTAGAAGAAGCTGCTGGAGAGGCTGCCAGCCGTGTGCTCTGAAACCCCCTCCCTTCTGTCTGCAGAGCTGACTGCTCAAATGCTAATGTGCTGCATGTGGGATTCATCTGCCTTGAGCTTTTGACATTGTAAGTTAATCATCTGAGTGCGAGCTCATCACCTAGGGCTCTCTATATAGTTAATGGAGAGAAATAGACACCTCCAGAAGGCAACTCATCTCATCCATCTTAGGCGTCTACGTGAAGATGAAATGACTTGCCTTTTGGAGGTGCCCATTTCTCTCCACCGAGTCTGAAGGGAGCCCAGGGTGACTTGCTTAGATAGAGATGATTAAAGTTTAGATATGCACAGTGAGGTGAAGTGAATTTCACTTCTTTTGGATAATTCTGGTAGTCGTGACCTAGTGGAAATTGAGAACCTCTTGAGACTTTTCTGTGTATCCTATAAAATCCTAGCTAGGGGCAAATCTGAGCTGCTTTGCCATTTTCTGGCAAACAAAAGCAGTGCTGATCAGGCAGGTTAATCCAGGTGTGGCAGGATGATGCTAATCTAGGAAGAGTTAAACCAAGCAGGTTTCAGGGGTGCTGTTTTACCAGGGGCAAACCCACCCACCTACCATTCCCTACACCATGGCTGAGTGCTCAGAAACAGCTGACTCCAGATCCACTCTTGCCTGCACTAAAGCAAGTTCTTCTTCAGCATCAAAGCAATTCAAAACTCATTTTAAGGGCCCTTGCAGCTCTCTCTCAAGCTTCTTGTGCTGGCTATGATGAGACGCTGTATGAAGCATCATACTCACCGTATGCAGTCCTCACCGTAGTCCTTCTCTCAAAGCTGCCTCTCTCCTGAGCTCTGGATGCAACCCCATTGCCTTCCTCAGGAGATAATAGTGTTGTTTTTTTCCTTCTATGAAAAAGTGATCTGTCATTGCCCGGTAATCTACTGCACCACAATTATTCCTCATAAGAAAATTAACAAAACAGCATCCTCATTTTATTTGGATTAACTTCTGCAGTTAAGAATTGACAGATGATACCAAAAATACCAGTGTAAATACTGTGTATTTTTGTGTTTGAGTTTCTGGGAAATACTTCCAGGCTTACGTTTTCCATGGGTGGTCCCTGATCAGAAGTTGTTCTAGGAACCTGAAGTATAAACAGATGCTACTTCTGCAGGGAAAAGCAGAGCTGCCCTTTTTAAAAATGCTGTCCTAATAAAAGCTACTGAAATTAAAAACTTAGCAGGATCTTCTTCCTCCGCCAGAAGGCAATGGTTGGTCCTGACTTTGCTGTTGTGCTGTGGTCCTTCCTTGTCCATGTGTCAGCGCCGCAGCCTCAGAGCTGTGATGAGCTGCCCCGTGGCCACCACTGCTGTCTTGCTTCAAACGGAGCAACCGTGGTGTCATCTCAGCAGCAAAGGTCTTTCTGTCTCTATCTGTGGCACTGGTAAACGCTCAGCAAATGTCAGCCTTACGCCATCATTCTCTCGCAGTTATTTTGCAGGCTCATTTATCTTGTAGCATCCACTCAGTCTCAGCAGAACTTTCTTGCACAGGCAGTTCATTTAGTGCTCACAGCTCGTATGGGATCTGCTTTGGTTAATGTGCTAGTGAAGAACTTCATATGATACACCCCGATCAATGCTCCACCAAGGCTGTCATTTTTCATGGTCTTTTGACTTGATTACAGACAACCTAGTTGTATTGTGCTCTACAGAGCCACAGTCACAGAATGATATGGGGTTGGAAGAGACCTCTGGAGATCATCTAGTCCAACTACCCCTGCCAAAGCAGGTCCACCCAGAGCAGGTTGCACGTGAACTTGTTAAGGTGGGCTTGGAATGCCTCCAGAAATGGAGACTCCACCACCTCTCTGGGTGGCCTCTTCCAGTACTCTGCCATCCTCAAAGTGGAAAAGTTCCTCCTCGTGTTTAGATGGAACTTCTTCTGTTCAAGTTTGTGCCCATTACCTCTTTTCTTCAGCACAGAAACTTCAAATCCCCTGAATCCCACCTACTGAGGTGTAGTTTCTACAAGGTGTCTGTCACCTCCCACCTCACCTCAGCTTCACTGTGGCAATGGTGCCTTCTTACCAGACAGTAAAAAACTTACCAGACAGTGTGCGGTGCCTGAGGACCTCTGTTGTCCTTTCACAGGGCAGTAGGTTCAGACCACCCAAAGATGTTGTGTGAAGATGCTGCATGTTGACTGCAGAAGGTGCATTTGCGAAGAAGTTAAATTGAGGCTCAAGATGCAGCAGAGCTATGGGGTCAGGTGAATCTGCAGTACTCATTAAACCTCTAGGATGCAGAATTTGGCGTACACTGGGACAATGATAAAGCCTGCACATGGGCTTGCCTCCCTTCATATTCCCCCCACCTGTGATGCATTGGAGAGGACAGGCTCCTTTTGCACACGGCCATCCAGTGGGTTCTTTGGGAGGCTTTCTAGAAGAGATAAGAAGGTCATGAACCCTTATGTCTGTTTTCCTGGCACATATATTTGGAAAAAAGATGTAAGAAATATGTGCAAAATGCAGTTAAGTGGTTTCAAAACTCCACAAAAATGCACTTGCAGTTTGGATTTTCAATGGGATTCTCATTATTGCTGCAGAAGATTTTGCAGACCCCTTGATAAAAGCCCCCAGTGTTGATCACGAGCAAACACCTCACACACAACACTTCTGACAAAGTACTATGTAACTCTTATTTAGCTGGTTTTAATTAGAGTATCATAAAATTATATTTTTTAAAGATTTTTTTTTTTGCTACAAATAACAAATGCATAGAAACGGAACCTGAAACTCAGCCCACATTTTTGCGGCAGTATAATGAATTGAACAGGACGTATCTTACAAACTCTCCGGATGACTATCCTTTGCAGGAATATTTATTTCTCTTAAACTAAAAAGAGCAAATGTTTATACTCCAGGTTTGTTAAAAAAAATGAAAAAATAAAAATTTCCTACCAAATTTGTTCCAATTTGTATGCACAGGGTGATTCTAGTCCAGCAGTCAGTATGTCTGAGCACACTCAGAATTTCTCTGCTAAAACAGAAGCGTGCCGAAGGATGCGATTTAATCCATACTGTACAGGGACTGGATGAAATTTTTTTGCTGCTTTTATTTTTCTGTAATTTAGTGCTATTCTGAAAAACCACAAAGAAATTCTTCTAAATTACTTTCATATTGCTAGATATGGAATAGCCAGAACGGTATCTCAAAACCTTGAAAGTCTTAATAAAAAACATTTATGAACACATTGAGCAAATAATTGTGTTCTGCTATGATTCAAAATGTGAACACATAGAAACCACACAGGAAAGAAAAACTGTGGTTGAAGAAGTAAAAAACAAAATCAGTTTCATGCTGAGCACACAAGGAAACTCGTGCCCAAAGGTGTCTGTAGGCGACAGCTAAAGTTGATAAAATCTTCCAGAATAAAGGTGTTCTATACATATTTTTTGGGTTTGTTGTTTTTTTTTTTTTTGTTTGTGTGGTTTTTTTTCCAAAGAACTACCCCAAATTTCAACTTGTTTTGGCTACATCCCCCAGCAGCTCTTTAACTACATCTGTCACACCTGCTGGGGGTGGGCCTGTGATGACTGTAAATTTTTACGACGCAGTGTCCTCTGGTCTTGAAGATTAAATCTAGTCCAGCTTTTGGCTGGGGATGTGATGTGGGTCTCATCCTGACTGTAATGGGAATGGAAAACTGAAAACAGGAGTGGAAAGCTGAAACACTGCTGTGGCCAATGTCAAATGGTTAAGTGGTGATGTTGAACCGGGTGATAAATAGAGGTGGGGATAACGTGATCCCTTAATAGGGATGGGTTGAAAAGGCAAACAGAAGATGACACTCCCTGTCTAGAATTTTGTGTCAGTCTGACATTTGATAGAGTTAACTCTAATGGATTAATTTTAAGTCTTTTCAGACACTTTTATAGCATGATTTTTAATTGCACGAGGGCTTGCTGAAGTTGATGAGAAAACTTGTTCTGTCTAATGGGTGGTGAATCACACCCTTGGAGCAAATTGTGCAGAGAGCATCTCTACTCAGATATGCTCTGGTCTATTCCTGTCCATACTGAAGTAGCATTTTACATTATCTAGAGCACAGTAAGGATGCCAATGGCCTTCACTCGAGGTTCTCTAGATACTGGGTTTTATCACCAACAATCAAAGATGTATTAGGATCTAACAACCAAGAAAAACATATGGTCCAAGAAGGTATCCAGTGTTTTTGAGAATGTGTTTTAGGACAATGGCTGTGAGCAATTAAGCAATTAAATCCTTACAGCTGTCAGATAAGTGGTCTCACCACCACCACATAAGGCATGAAGCAACTCATGCTGTGAGTTGCCTGTTCCTCTTGGTGGTATTTCCCCATTCAGCAGAGCTGACACTCTCTCTGTAAACTTTCTGATGTGACAGAGCTCAGCTGAGAGACACCTCTGGTAGGAATGGTGCTTTTTATGGGTTGTGTGTTTCTCAAGTGTGCGTGGCCCATTTGCTTTACACAGTTTATTGCTGATGGTTGCCTCATTATCTGCGTGGGCTCCTGGGTGCATCCCAGCTGCTGAGGGTGGAATCACTGACAAGTTGACAGTTTTGCTTCCTTCTTGTGGTCCTCATTTGATCACTCTGCTTTAATAGTCATTATGGCTTGGGAAAACAGAGCATCTCTGCAGGGCAACACCAGCTATAACACTTTTCCAGTACACCCACAGAAAGAGCAAGCGGGAAGAGACCATGTCCTGAAGCTACAGAAGCATCTGAAGAAGGTTCCTTCTGGAATCCCAGATTTCTCAGAAACAACTTCATGTACCACTGTACATGTCATTTATATGGCAGATGCTTTTATAAGTTGTTATTTGGTCATATGGTCGATTTGTGTGTGTGCGGTTGTGAGTATTCGGTACAACACACAGGTGAGGGGTACAACCTGAGCATCCTTGTGACAAGAGGTGCGATGGGATCACAGAGGGAGAAACAAGTTTGTTTCCTGTATAACACCAGCTCAGGCTCAAATCAAATGGGATGGGTTGGACATTTCTGCGTGTAATTCTAGAGATACTGAGCACTCTGTCACTACCAAGCAGTGTTTTCTTCATTTAGCTGTATTCCTTCAGGCTCATGTCATTCAGCCTGTGATTATTTAGAGGAAGCAGGTGGAGAATTCCCAGTGAGAGGAATAATATAGATGGAAATGAAGTTGTCTGTGCAATCAGGCTAAACTGTTTTGAGATAATTCAAGCACATTTGTTGCATGAGAAATTCCAGCTACCATTATCTTTCTACCTGACTCCCATGTTCTCTGCATTTTCTTTTGTTGTTGCCCCTTCCGAGACCTCCCTCTATCCCTGCTGGAAATCAGTGATGACAACATGTTATTGGTCTCTTGGGTAATGTAATTAACAATATTTGAGGCATAGTGTACAGTGTCTGCTGCTTTTATATTTCCTACGTTACTAGATCTGCTTATCCTAATCTTCTGAAATCCTGTGCCGGTCCGTTCCTTCTACAGCCTCCAACATCCTTTCATTTCCTTTTAATTCACATACTTCTGATGGATAAAAATAAGAGAGGTTCTTTTGTTTGTTTTGTGCCTCTTTCACCGGAATGCTTCCCTGTACATCCCATGGGAAAAGTACTGTTCAGACCAAAGTGAGCCACAGTCAGGAACTGAGGTGCTGTTTAAAATTGTAAAAATGTCTTTCTCTGCATCTTATCCCCCCAGAGGCTGGAGGGGGGAGTGACTCAGGCTGCTATGGTCCCACATCACGTTTCCATAGCGGGTCTAGGTGCTCAGTAGCACAACCTGACATTTCATTACGTTTAAAAGTGCTAATGCTGGAAGGAGCTGCTGCTGGGAGCACACATTCCAGTGGCAGGAGGAGGTATTAATGTGGAATCATGGCAGCAAGTGCTGAGGGATATGTGGCGGGGAGAAAAGGCAGTGCCACTGGCAAGGATACAGTACATAGAGTAAGATTCAATTACACAATATTTATAAAGCCCATACCTTCTGTTTCAACTGCGTACAGAGGCAAAGAAGGAAGAATCAGTTTCTTCCCTTGGTGGTGCCTCTGTGAGACACCCAGTAGGTCATGAAGAGTAGCACCTTCCTGAGAAAGAAGAGAAAGGACTGCCCTGTGTGTGTGGTTTTGTGCCTGACGTTCATATTTTGCAAGTGAGGGGCATGTGTCGTGAGGGGTTTTTTTTGAGCAACGGTGTTTTTCTGGAATTACACATCCTTTCTCCTTCCCACCCCAAGCTTTGCTGCCCCACCTCGGCAGGAAGACTTGTTCCTCCTCTGGGGCAGAACCTCTCTCCTGGGGTTGCAGGGAGACATGGGGGTTCCAGCTTGGTCCTGGCCAGAGAATGGGCTGAGCAAACAGCATGGGGGACACTGGAAAAATCGCTGGATGTGACAGATACCAGCACAGACACCTGAAAAAAGTCACAGACGGTGCCCCAGGGCATGGCTGGGGTTTGCAGGCACTCGAGATGGAGTTATGTGAGAAATGTCTAAATACTTTCTGCACTTTACATTTTCTTTTACCCTTCCTCTTCGCATGCAGAGTGAGGCCAACCTTCAGCAAACTCATAACTTGACCCTCTGCTAACCCAGCACACTGACTCCAATATTGAGTTTTTATAGAAAACGTGAAGAGCAACTAATTAATTTTGGATAAAGGTTTAGGAGAGTTTGTTTTTTTTAAAAACCCACCTCATGCTACTGCCCTTCTTATATTTAGGTGCCAACTGAGACAGCTGAGGAGAAGTGCCTAAACATCTGGAGTGGGTTACAGTATAGAAAGTCCAGTGTGCTGCTAGGAAACGAAGAATTTCTAATTACATGGAACTCCCCTGAGACAGGATGGCATAGGTCATACGAACAACCCAATCTATCTGTCGCAGGTAAGCAAGCCATGAATAACAAATGGACTCTAATTTCGGAATGTAAATAGAGAGATGCCTGATTTGAGGCACTAAAGTCTAAACATTTTAAGCATCATTGTACGGATAAAGCAGGCAATTTTGCACAATCGTCTGGGCTCATAATGGGCCCTGGCTAAATCCAGTTTCCAACAGCAAGGTTTCAGGGGAGATTTAATGATGCTGCAAATAGCACTGCGCAAAGCAGAGTAACCAGTTACTTCCTTTTAAGTTACAGCAGCATTTTTAAGTAAAAAAAAAAAAAAAAACCAAAAAAAAAACCCAACAAACCTCTGTTCTCTGCACATTGTTCAGATTTTCATTATAGAAACACCTCTTACAGTTATCTTTGCTTTGCATGATAGCTAAACCAAGTCACGGTCCTTATCTCTAAAATCACCTGCTACTTATTTCAGGATTTATTAGCCAGAATACAAGCAGGTTCAGTCCCTCTCTTCTCAGTATTATTTATGTATTTTGATTTGATGATACTTAAGTGGGAAGTGTAAAAGCCCTGGAGGTGTCTCTTTCTGGTGGGACTGGATGTCTGGCTGATCTAGGGATATAGATCATCACTTGTTTTCTTCTGCATCCATCCTGTGTGGGCACATCTTTGCCTGGGAAGAGGGTCCCAGAGCAGGTGCTCACTCAGCATCACCTACAGCCACATATTGGGAATATTTCCCATTAAAACCAGCCTTGGGGATTCAAATCCCCTGAGGATACAGGCAGCTCGGCCCAGATTTCCCATGTCCTGGGTGCTGGTGTGGAGCCAAATGGCCCTCAGTCGTCCCTTTCCTAGGAGGTGTCCTCTCGACGCTGTCTCCTGCGTGGAGAGCAGAAAGGGTGCCTTGCTGCTTCAAAGCCCAGGGGAGAGCGATGGCAGTGGCTGGACTACAAAAACACAAATTACTTCCAAATTAAGATATGCTTCTCCTCATCTTCTCAATTGCTGAGAGAGGTATCACAAACCTGTGTTTACCTTCTCTCCACCAGGTAGGAATAGCTTTAGGAGTTCAGCTTAACCCTCCTTTGGGGGGTTGGACAAGATGTTCTCCAGAGGGCCCTTCCAAACCCATGTCATTGTGTGATTCCTTTCCAGAAAAATGGCAAGAAAATTGTTTTTCATGTCACAGTCACAGAACACAGCTGTGGCTGTAGAGCATCTTAAAGGCAGAGCTTAAAACTGGAGTAAATACTTGGGTAAGAGCAAAGCAGAACATTTCAAACAGTGGTGTTGTAGAACAGAGGGAAATGTAAGTGTGACTTTGCAGTTGTCTCGGGCCACTCTGACACTAAATGCAGTTGCACTTGTCCTTCAGATCCACCCACAGATGTTTCCTTTTGTGTGTCCTGAAAGGAGCTGTTGTCAGAGAAAGGGGGCTCTCAAGAACAAATAGCAGAGGGAGAGGGGTGCTCTTAGGATGACATTTTCAGGCCAAGGAGAAATCTATGAAGGAGGTCTGTGGGTGCATCCCAATCGCATTTAGTGAAAAAATAAAAATAATCCCCCCACAAAACTAATTGCAGTTGAGGCTTCATTTTCTTACCTGAATGTGTTTTTTATCATTCCCAAAATTTGTTATTTTCATACATCATGTAAACAAGCACAGCTGATGCATAAATAAGTTGCAGAGTTAGTGTGGATAGTCTTCTCTAGCATTAGCAACCAAGTTCTGGTTCTCTTGAGCTTGTATGTGGAACCATGCTTAAAAATGAATTATTTTCACCACATCCTTTTCAGCTTTACTGTTGTAGTACAGAACATCTCTCCAAGAAATAAGTCAGAAACCCATTAAGCACAATCAACTTTTCCTTCTCCTTGCCTTTTCAGTGATGATTTGGTTGGAAAGACTGGCTGAAGGCAAATTAGGTGTTAATGTGTTGTGGGGCGGTTCTGTGATCATGCAAGAAGAGCAGTAATTCATTCAGAAATCATATTTAATATAGGTCAAAATGTAAAGATGAAAATGTAATGAGGGTGGTGAAACACTGAAACAGGTTGCCCAGAGAGGTGGTGGATGCCTCACAGAATCATAGAATGATATGAGGTTGGAAGGGACCCCTGGAGATCATCTTGTCCAACCCTCTATGCCTCATCCCTGCAAACATTCCAGCTACGGTTGGACAGGGATCTGAGCAACTTCATCTGGCTGAAGATGTCCCTGCTCACTGCAGGGAGGCTGGACTAGATGATCTTTGAAGGTCCCTTCCAACCCAAACTATCCTATGATTCTGTGATCCTATAATTCTGTGATTCTATGATCATAATCAAAATCCTATGCTGCAAGAGGAAAAAAGGAGTTTAGAAACGCATATCCATGGCAACATAGGAAGGATCTTTTCAACAAAGAGAGGAGTTCCTTTTCTGGCTGTAATTGCCTCATGAGCAACAGGTACAACACTTTGGGGGTACTCATTAAGGTGGGTTAAAGTGCAGTTTTGGGAGGACCTTCATCCCTCTGCAGTGTCAATTGAGTCCTCTGGAAGCAGCAAGGAAGGAGAATGGCACAAATTGTGATCAGCACCCAAGCTCAGCTTGCACTGCTCCCCTCCTGTCTGCATGCTGAGGTGGGTGAGGGTCTCCCATTTCATCCCTGTGCCCTCCCAAGGATGAAGTTCAGTACTGCAAAGGTGCAGATAATGGGGAGAGGGTCTCTTGGAGGAGGGCAGGCACCTTGTGTGGGGGGGGTGGTTGGGAGAACTCCAAAAAGTAATCACCCACCAAAAGAAGAGGAGCAGCCACATCTGGTGGGCAGAAGTGCCCTCACTTGAGGGGAGACCCGGAGTCATGGATCCTCACACTGCTCATGGGGAAACATCCCTGGAGTCTTTTTCCACGCTGACAGGTCATTGTCTTTGGCACATATTTAGTGAATGTCCATGTGACCTCAGAGTGAGCAAAATTGGAACCTGCTCTTTATATCCCATTTTCTTAATTGACCTTCAGAAGTCACCCATAACCGACTCGTTTATACAATACAGTTAATGACACAAATCTCTCCCTAATAACTCATGTACCTATACAGACAAGTAGAGGTATAAATAGCCTTAATAGCATTCATAGTTAGGTACCCAGCAGGAGAGTTTGCTTAATAAGCTGTACCAATCAGTATTTTACAGATGCCTGCATGACAATCAGAAGAAAAAGGAAAAACATTCTTAGGATGTGTGTACAGATTAATATTTATTTACCTGTCTACCTAACTACTTATTTATTTATTCACTCATGTTTAAGCAGGTTCCTCACTTGTTTTCGTCTTAATGTGGTGCTACAAAGGTGCTGTTGATCATTTTGCAATCACAGTTATAAGCAAAGCAGATGCCTTTCCTGTTGACATGCTACTAGATCTCAGCCCTCAAACAAAATAAATGAGGCAGAAGTCTAGAGGGATGGGAAGGAATTGTCTCTCATACAAACTCATTTTGATTTCTTCTTCAATGACCGCTCTGTCATCCGCTCTGGATTTCCCATGTGTATTTCCAGCAGACTCTGCGTAGCTTCCAGGTGTTTGCAGCTGCTACTTATTTGCTCAACTACAATTTGATGTTTTCTGGTGCTGTCACTTTTACAGGACTTGAACAGGCTTCCCATTTTCTGTGTCTTCATGTCTATATCCTCTTGTCCAGAAGGCAGATCCACTTAATAATGTGATTTTATATATATATATATATTTCATCCTTCATTTTATTTACAAATCGCTGTCCATTGCCAGCTCAACCCCTTCAGCTCCATGCTGCCAACCAAACTTTCCTCTGCCAAGTTTAAGATGAGCTTCTTGAGATCAGGATCTTGGCCAAAACGTGACCTTCATTGTTAATGTATAAGGTGAATATGACAAGCTCCAGGATTTTGGCCGCTCAAGCAGAAATAGCCAAATCCCAGCACTGTTTTGCTCTCATTTGCTCAGATGATTGCCCACAAGACAATGAGTGCTGGTGTGAGAAGACTAACACAGCTTCTAGCAATGCAGTGGAAGAAACTTTAATTTACATATTTATCACTTAGTAAATAGAGGTGTTTGCTATTTCTGTTTTTAAAAGACTCTGATATTGCTGGGAGAGATGCAATGCTGTGTGAGCTCCCACTTCCTTCTGCTGGAATGTTGTCCAGGACCTATCCAAGTGCAGTGGCAAGGCTTAATCTTTACACCCATGGAGCAAGAATAGAAATGAAAAAGTCACAATGTAAAATACTAGTAAATTCAAGGCTTCAGAAACGCAAAATCAGTTTTGAACTAAGTTTCTTATGCCTGAGGGGTACACACAGCTCAACAGTCAAATTTCGTTTGCTCACAGAACCTGCATTTAATCCCCTTTTGGCTCATTTGCAAGAAAATGGAAAGATCTAGATAAAACCATAGGTGAAATGCAGGTGTAGAAGGTCAGAGATAATATTTTTTTGCCTGAATCTGTCAAAAGATGGGCTTCAGATGCTGGCATTCTTATTTTTAGGCAAGGCTTATTTTCCTGCTGGTATTTGTTGTTATCTTTGGCAGGGTCTTGGCCTCATCCTAATATAGTAAATAGGAAAAAACCTGAAAACTCAGAAAATGTCTTTCAGGGCAGGAAACTCATTTGGTTAACGCTAAAAGGATTTTCTAATACAACACAGCTCTACAGTATGGACATTTAATTCCTCTCAGAGCTGGGTTTAAATTTGAACTTACACTGAAAACGTATTAAATTAACATTTTAAAAAACGTTCTAAAAACAAGCTAATACCTCCTGTCATGTTTTATCTCAGAGCAAATGCATACTGAAAAGTTATGATAAATGACAGTCTATTTATACTAGAAATACAAATAGGCCTTCAACTATAGCAATGCAGATGATGCCACTCTAATTAAAATTGGTAAATGGCTATATTCAGGTTTTAATGAAAATATTCTTCCATGCATTTCCAATCTCTAGCACCATTTCATTTTGTCTGTAGTGGACAAGGAATTAATTACTTCAATTGGAGTTTAAATCTCCGTGAATACACTGGTAATCAAAGACTTCTTCTATTAGCACTTAGATGAGCTATTCTGCCATAAACGAGCTGGTAGAGGTCTGTGCTAACTGCAAAGTTGCTTTCACTTTGGGAATTAGATGGAATAAATGTTAGGCTGTTACGAGCCCTGCCAGCTGGCCCGAGCTGCTTGTGCTGTGCAGGGGATTAGCTGCAACGGTGAGACATCCTGGGTGTATGCAATTCAGCAAAGCGATGAGGTGCTTTTAGAAGTGTGATTAAGTGAAGTGAGGGTTTTGTGGTTGGTTTTTGTTTGGCTTTTTTTTTTTTTTTTTCCTTTTGACATTACAGCCTGGAAAGGACAGGGCCACTCACCCCTGCCTGCCCAGGTCTAACTGACAGAGCAATCAGGAGGCTAGCTGAAGGGAAATGAGGGGGGATAAAACAAAAATCAAAAGAGAAAACTCCATGGGCCAAAGCTTTCTCATCACTTCCCTGTCTGGTGCCGCTGCTGGGTTTGTGACAGCCACCCTGGTCCCCTTTCCTGTCAGTGGAGGGAAGGTGTGGATTTGCTGTGGGGTGCAAGTTCCCATCGTCACTCGGTGGTTTCTGTGATATTTCTGGATAAACCCCACAGAACAGTAAAAAAAAAAAAAAAAAAAAAAAAGGAAGACTACCTCATNTGTTACTATGTTTAATATTCTGGTGGGATTTTTTTGCAGAATTCCCATGCCAGCCAAAGACATCCCTCCTCCACTGCTAATACTGATAGGAAGCAAAAGTAGAGTATCACTTGCCATCTGGGACACATGGCAGCTGGTGCTTTCAGGTGCTCCAAGAGAAAACCAGTCCCTTTGTGCTTGTGCATTGCAGCCTTTTTTAAAAAGGGGTGAAAGATTAAATTATCCTAAATTCATCAGTAAATAAGGCCTTAAGATTTTAACAGTGGACTACAGAAGGTGGCAGATGCTTCTGTGGAAGCATATCATGGCAAAAACTAGACATTAACAAAGAAGAGCCTTTCATAGAATCATAGAATGGTTAGAGTTGGAAGGGACCTTAGAGATCATCAAGTTCCAACCCCCCTGCCATGGG
>VXBW01006682.1:502269-530314 GCA_013400375.1 Thinocorus orbignyianus | reverse complement strand
TCTCCAGCCATTCTCTGCCCAACCTGTATTTGTGCCCGGGATTGCCACGTCCCAGGTGTAGGACTCTGCACTTGGCTTGGTTAAACTTTGGTGCAGCTGTGTTGTCTGCACTAATCTTGATCCAAGGGATGTTGATTTCCACAAGCTCCCAGTTGTTGGAATCCTCTATTATCCTGATGCTGCAAACAGCCATGGTGGTACCTGCCATCACCTGCATGGTGGTGCATGGTGAGCAGCAGCACCACAGTGCAGGAGAGCCCAGCTCCTGGAGATCACTCCTGGACATCTTTCTCCAGTGGGACATATCCCACTTGGCCTCCAGAAGCCCCGTTTCTAGTGATTGCCCCCTTAAATCTGCTTGGAACCATGACCAAGGAGGCTTGTGACATTTTCTGGGTGGTGCTCCAGCCTGTCAGGAACTGCAATACATTCAGGGTAAAATACAGCTGATTTAGGAAAAGTGGGGTCAAACTTTCAAAGGCTTCATACAAAGTGGCCAGCAGGTTGTTGTTTGCCTGCATTCAAAAGTCTTGATTGCAACTCAAGGAAAGATGCTTTGTCATTCCTACTGTACACCACAGCCTCCCAGCAAATCACCGCCCAGAAAATTGGATGGTTTCTCTTCACAACTAATCCTGGTGCTTGCTTTATTTCCTGCTATGTGGTCTATTGTTTCAGCAAAAGAGCTGTTGTGTAGACTGATAGCTGGAAAGTATGATCTTCTGATTGTGTTTGTGCAAGACTCTGATTCCTTATGGGGCCATGGGGCGTTAGAAGAGTAACAGCTCCACATCAAATGCAGCACAGAGGGATTGTATGGAAAGGAATTACTAACTGAACCAGTGCAGAACAGCACTAATGCCTTATTTTTGATGTTATGGATGAGATTTAATTGTGCCTCTGGATTTACTGGGACCGGGCACTGGGGAGTAGCTCATTAAGATAGAATCATAGAATGGTTCAAGTTGGAAGGGATCTTGAAGATCATCAAGTTTCAACCCCCTTTCCCTGGGCAGGGACAGCTTCCACTAGAGCAGGCTGCTCAAAGCCCCATCCAGCCTGGCCTTGAACCCCTCCAGGGATGGGGCAGCCACAGCTTCTCCGGGCAACCTGTTCCAGTGCCTCACCACCCTCACAGCAAAGAATTTCTTCCTAAGATCTAATCTAAATCTTGCCTCTTTCAATTCTCTTTACCTTATTCCATGGTCTGACACAAAGCTATAACCATCAGAACATTCCCAAATTGCAGACTTGGGCTCAGGTATCACTGTACCCCTCCCCTGTTCTGTTTGCGTCTGTTCTTGACAACACTCTGGCAGGTTGATGGGCTCCATGGACCAGCCACTCATGTTCTTCATGGCCTGGCTCGAGAGTTTCACCTGATCTCTATCATTTTTGTCCACAACTGGTGCTTGCAGAGAAATCCAAATACACTGCAGCAAACCCCATTCTCACAACACTCAGGGCAACAGGAAAATGGAGTGAAAAAATACGTCAGTCCAAAGCACTTCAAGCAATAGAGTTATTATTTTTTCCTTCTCATAATATAATTTATTTACCAAGAATCATAATTTTCCACTTGCTTTACCCCTGCATTTAGTAAACTAAAAATGAAGCTGTCTGTTTCAGTCAGGTTCTGCTGACTGCCTGTATTTGCTTTTCTGCCATTGGGAAGGTATAGCGCTCTGTCTGAATGTTTTCCTGAGTCGATGTGGATCTAATGTAAATTAGTGTCTATTCCATTAAACAGTATATTAAACAACTTTATTTTAGCCGTGGTACTAATATCCACTTCCTTTCTAAAAGTAAACACCGTGGCAAGTAGTGCTGACTCTACAGTCTTAAAAAATTAGTGATATTTAATGCTGGTTTTAATTTTACTTTTAGAAAGTTTGTTTCCACCAGTTTTTTGAAAGTATCTGGCTGCCCACAGCTTTCAGGGGCTACTGCTCAAAAATTGTCCTACACCCTCTGAGAGGCAGGCGGTACACAACTGTTGGGCAGAAGGGGGTTGGTACAGATTAGTTCTCCCTGACAATGGAGTCCTGTCTGCATGAGCACAGAACAGCTTTATTGGTGCAGGAGAAACCTGGCCAGCCAGGCTGGACAACAGCAGGATGCTAACAAATCCACCAGATTAGGTGTCTGTGCATGATCGACTCGCTCAGATCTGCCCAAAGGACCGGTATTGTTTTTTTTGCTGAGACACCTCACAGTACATTTGGTGACTCACTGGACCTGTTACAGACATAGACACCAGCTGACACCTTCTGGAAAAACTGAGCTTTCACCTCTGCTCATGGTGCTGGGACCTTCCTCCTGACAGTGAAGTACAGCACTGTTATGGCTTATCTGAAGGGTCAAAGCCACAATATTTGTAAAAATTAAGTTCCAGAGAACCCCAGTGTATATTCAGCCATAGGATAAAATCCCTTGCTTTTCTTCCCTGAAGCCAGAGCCTGATGTTGTAGTTTTGGAAGCATGCACGTGGCTCAGGAAGACATGACCCACTGGCATCACTGGCATGCACAAAGGAGCTACCTGAAGGTGAAGATTGAAAAATTGCACTGAGGAGATGCTGTGGGGTGTGCATGTGTTTATGACTAAGCATCCAGTCATTTGTAGGTGCCACAGAAGCAGAGAATTTAGAGTAGCATTCAAATTTTATGCATTTCTACAGAACACTCACTGTATGTGTCTTGGAAAGATTAATGTGTGATGTAAAGGAAGGGTAAATACCTTCTTAGCTCCCTCAAGCTTACTGACTGCATATTTCTAGGTTATTTTTTTCACTCTGATGCCTTCAGGTTACGGGGTGTGGCAAATATTAATTAAGCAAAGAAAGTGCTTGGCCTATTGAACCGCATATTATCTCTCTGCTGTTATAATCATATATAGGGCAATAAAAACATAAATCAATAACATTGGGTATTTAGTGCTCATTGCAAGATTTACTTAGGATCAGCTGAATAGTTACAAATGCATCTGAGTGGAAGAGGTAGGTCAAATATATTATGCAGCATAAAATTAGCCTACTCTGACATTTTCACAATGGGTGAACTTCCAAGAGCAGAGCGGGTGATGACAATTGCTTGTGTCCCTCACAATAAGTACGTTTTCTATAAAGACAGACGGTAGTATCTTTGGTTCCTAAAATCCCTGCTTAACACACAGTGTATGAAGTACTTCACAAATCAGGGGAAACACAGCAAAAGGTGTGAATGCTCTGATAAAGAATAAACACTGATTTACCTTTCAGCCTTTACTGATGGCTGTTTGACATCTGTTCAGCTGAGCGGGTCACTGATGTGATGCCCCTTCCCTGGAGGTGTCCAAGGCCAGGTTGGAAGGGGCTTTGAGCAACGTGGTCTGGTGGGAGATGACCCTGCCCATGGCAGGGGGATTGGAACTTGATGATCTTTAAGGTCCCTTCCAATCCAAACCATTCTATGATTCTATGATGTTTGTGCAAAGCAGTGGTGGTGACCCGCAGCGTGGCTTCCATCCTCAAGGAGCCAAGGTGCTCAGAGCAACTCTCACCTTTCCACTTGAGGAAACATCTGAGCAGTGTGTTTTGGTACATGGCCCTTGTGCCTCCTGCCTTGTCCCGTGTTTTCCATGCTCATGCCTGTGTGGGCTTTCAGACTGTTCCTTAGCCCGATGGAGCTCAAGGCAGATCGTTTCTGATTCAGATCCCACCCGCTGAAAAGCACACACATCTTGTGTACACTGTAAGGACACATCCACCACACACAGCTTGATGCCAGGCAGCCTTATAATACACTTTTATTAAGCGCTTGTGGCAGGATACAAGACCTGAAAGTATCACTGTGATCATCTCACCTGTCATGCTGTTCAGCACAGGCTGGAGAACAATCCCAGATGAATCATTGTCGGAAGTATTTGGCAGCACTGAGAAGGGCACTTCATTTGTTTCTTTTAAAATTCTGGTCCTGGAGAAGCTGCCATCAGCACTGGTAACATGTGCTGATTTCAGGAAATTTGTTCATCTTTATTTTCTATCTGGTTGAAAATAGCTGCTTATTTTGAGTGTCCTTTCTGCGGGTAAGTAAGATAAGCTTGTGATAAAATTAGAGCTTATCTGGGAATTCCCAGAATGTCTCGACGTCTTCCAAAGTGTTAATGTTCATACGTCATTGTGGACCTGGTTTTTCATTCTTCTCTTCCATTTGCGGATCCAAAGGTTGCACGTTTGTCTTTGCCTAATCCTGAGAGCTCATGTTCCGCTGGTTGGTCACCACTGTCCGCACAACTTTCTCAAAGTCATGCTCATAGGAAGTTCTCTGTGCAGCTATGCCTTCCCCTACAGGTTTGGTTGGAGAAAGAACTCAAATCCCACATGAAGCCAGGTCTCTGCAGTGGACCCAATCCTGCATGTCCTTTTTTACTGAAAGACTGCTTACCAAAGCAGACTGATTTCCATCCTCACTTACTCCTCCTATTTGCACATCCTAATATTAAGGGAATTGTGAAAATATTAGTTTGAAACTTACTTTGAGAATGCTCCTCATCCTAGTCTGAGGAGAATGAAGGTTTTGGGGGATATCTGGGGTATCTTGGATACTGCAATACCTGGCTTCCATCCAACGCAATATTCATCTAAAATAGACACGTAATGGAAAAACTTTTCCCCCCTTTTTTCCCTGGTGAAAATGCCAGAAGATCAGCTGTTCTGACTCTATCCTTAATTAAGTATCAAAGGAACATCCTGTTCCCACAATATTTTACATAATGGTCAGCCAAAAGGATAAATTAATTCAAGAATAAACAGGGAGCAAAGCTGGGGAAAAAATTGAGAAGAGCTGCTGAAACAAAGGAAAACCGTGTTGTGTAGGACAGAGGAAATGGCAGATGGGGAAGGTGCAAGAAAACAGTAATACTGAGTAGAAAAACATAATTCAAACCATACTTCAAACTACTGGGTGAAACACAATGATGCGGTAGAAAGGAAGGACAAATCCAGCATATGCAGATGGACAAAACAGGAAAGCGTCCAGCTGTCTCCATCATCACATCTGTTCCTGTATCCTCTCCCTACAGGAAACAATGAATGGTTCCTGATCTTCCTGACAGCTGCTCATTCTCTATGTGTCCATGTCCTGGTGCACTCAGTGGTCGCACCATCTTCCACCTCCCACCTTCTCAACTAGCTATCTGGTTCATCACCCTGGCCCATACGCCTGATATCCCATGTACACATCTGCTTAAGTCCTGAGAAACGAAAAATGAAAGGCTTAATTAGTTAGCTGTATCAAATACATGGAGAAGCTCTGCTTAGACAAGTGGTCACCAGCCCTTCAGGTTTTTTTGTTTTATCCTTCAGATGATGGTTTCCAAGCTCTGGTTCATGGTGAAGCAGTGAGGACCAGCATTAATCCTCGGGACCATTTTGCCTCTGTATTTTTCTCTGCCACCCTCAACAGAAAGAAGTTTCTCCTCATCTTTGAATGGAACTTCCAATGGTCCAGCTTGTGCCCACTGCCCCTTTTCCAGTCACTGGGAACCACTGAGAAGAGTCCAGCTCCATCCTCCTTAGTCTTCTGAATTTCAAGTTGCTAACATTCGTGCTTGTTTTTTACACCAAACTAAAAAGCAAGAAAAAGAATTAACTGCCTGAAAAGAGCCTAAAGCCAGCTACCCAATGTCATGAGATACTCAGTATCACAGATGATTGCTAGTATAAGGTGACTATGAAAGAACTTCTCTAATGTATTTATATGACTTGTCACTCCTAGGAACAGGTAAGGATCTCAGATTAAAAAAAAACCACAACACACCGTCCCTTTTTTGATCCTGAAAAAAAATGTTTAACTCACTACCCTGAGATTCTTCTTTTTCCTTTGGTTTTTAATGCATGTTGCTGACCACAAAATGCTGTGGAGGAAACTGTTGCCACGAACAGTGCCATATGGAGTTTACCTGTTTTGATTGAGTACCCTTTGTCCAGTGACAGTGTCTTGGAAGTTGTGATGAGCTGTACAGTATGATCCCTCTGTGTAAAAGGTTTCATTTTGTTGTCAAGGAGACTGGCTGTTTTGTCAGATGCAAATCCTTTGGCAGATCCTTCATTTGAAAATGAAGGAGTAGCATGGAGGAAAACTGTGTGTACTGCTGGTACCTAAAAAGACCCACTTCTCAAAAGAGAAAATCTTGATTTCTCCTCTACACTGACACAGGCACAGCAGTAATGAGTCTTTTAGTCATTCCTTAGCACCTCTGTACCATGCTCTTAGATTCAGTAAAATCAAGTGCCAGATCCTGTGTATCAGCTTACAAGGCAGATGACACAGAATTTTTGCATTGAGACTGTGGACAGTATAATCAGCTGCAGTCCTGGAAAGGGCTGTTGGTTCATGTCCTTGTTCCACTCTTCAGGGTCAGCCTGCTCACAGGAGTGGTCTGGCAGGGGTTTCATCTGGTCTTTTGACCAACAGATTTAGAATCATAGAATTGTCTAGGTTGGAAGGGACCTTTAAGATCATCTAGTCCAACCATTAACCTAAATCTGATAAAAAAACATCATTAAACCATGTCACTAACCACTGTGTTAACCCATCTTTTAAATAACTTCAGGGGTGGTGACTCAACCACCTCTCTGGGCAGCCCATTCCAAGGCTTAATAACCCTTTCAGCATGAAAATTTTTCCTAAAAAAATGAGGACACGAGCAGATGTTCTGCCCTTTGTTTTGCTCTACTTTTGTGCTACCTTAGAAGGAGAAGGTTGGAAGGGACCTTCAGAGCCTCTCGATTCCTTTTCTTGCCTCCTCTCTGGTTCATCTACATCCATGCCATTCCCTGAAAACACTTGTCTAGCCTCCTCTTGGGTGTCTCCTTGGAATTTTGACCATGTTTGATATTGCATTTCCTCACTTTCTTCAGTTCTTTGCTCTAAATCTCTCTTTGCAGAGATGCTATCTGCACCTTCTGCCATGTTCACCAGCATTTTCTGGGCTTTCTCCAAGTGGTCCATGCCTTTCCTGAAGTGCAGGATCCCAGACAACATCTGGTTCTTCGGATGGAGCCTTATCAGTGCCAAGTAGAGCTGAAGGGCTACCTCGTGTGCTGAACTCCAGTTTCTGCCTTCAGTGTTGTAGTTGCCTATTTTTGTAACAACGAGTAACGTCGGGCATGTGATCGACTACCCATCTCTTGCACCTTGACTGCCTCCCACCAGCTCATCTTTTCCCCAGCAACATCAGTTGCTTCCCACTGTGCACTTCACTGCACCCTTTGAATTCACATCTCTGTGTGTTCTGGCCTCCTGGTGCTCACAGGAAACAAGAATCAGTGCTGGACCTGGAACAGTAAATTCCCACCCTTTCATTTTGATAGTAAAGTTTGGATGGCAAGCTCCCTGGTTTGGGGCGTGCACCCAGTTTTACATCCATCCTTTAACAGTCTTAACCATTTTTTCCTTAGCTTTTTTTTCTGATAAAGTAATTGAAATGACACCAAAAGACTTTAATAACATCAAATATTGACATCTCCTCCTTCACCCCGGTTCACAAGGACTGTTATGAAGTTGCAGGAGGTAATTTAATTGATTTGATACAGTTTGTTTTAACCACGTGCCTTTGAAAGCAGAGGAAGCTTTTTGATGTACTTCTGAGGACTTAATTACTCCTAATTTTCCATGTTAGAAAACTTCTAAAAAAATAACAATCCCAACATTCAAGTTTCTAAAGACTATGTCACTTTACAACACTTCACATTCCGATTTTGTTTAGAACTGTTTTTATTTTGTCAATATTCCCGATTCATAAAAATGAAAACGTGTTTTATTAGACTGCTGAATATATCTTTATACTGCATGGATTTACAGTCTGAGCTGTCACTGATGAATGTGCTGGGATTTCAGAAAGTGTTTCCCTGCTGTGCTGAGGATTAGAAATCTTCCCACAATAGATTTTATCTATTGACACTCTTCAGTCGTTTCAAGCTCATTAGGCTATCACAGCTATGGCATCTCCTAGTGAGGCTGCAACATCAGAAGTGCTCTGTGCTTTACTGTATCATTATTTCATTTTATGAGGCATGGGAAGGAAAGGAAGGGGGATGACAATTCACCCAACCCTGTCTCACTTTGTCCTGTCCCCCGTGCCTCTTTTTACAGCTGACTGCAAAATCACATGGCTGATCGAAAGGAAAGCATCACCAATTTTTGTAAGTGCACCTCTCTTATCTCTCCCATGTTTTCAGCTTTACCAGATAAATTATAACCTGCAGGCATAGAGAACAGGCATTTTTTCCCTGTTATTCAAAGCTGACAGTTACAATGGGTATTATTTACCTGCCACCTTACAAGTGAGTGGGGCTGGGGTGGGGAAGGCACATGGGGAAGGAGTCTCCTCCAGCCTCAAGACAGGGACTGTCCCTGTCCCTAGAAACCCTCGGGACAAGGCAAGCAGCTGGCAAAGCAAACAGGGAGAGCTTGGGAGGAAAACAAGGGTGACAGCAACAGGAAACCATGCCTATGGAGTGTGGAGCTCAGGTTTTCCTTTTGAGGCTGCGAGTCAGCAAGTGCTAGTTTAGTGATGCCTCTACTCCTGAAGGTTCCCTTGCCCACCCATTAGCAACTGGCAGTTCCCTGACAGCTTCAAAGGAGCGATGGGCTTGGGAAAGGAACTGCTAGGCTGCAGGACCAGCCTGGGGAAGCATTTCTGGGTCTATGAACCCATGGGAAAGGGAGCCTTACAACTCTTCATGCCTGCAGATGGACACAGAGTGGGGTCAAGGATGGTGGAGGTGCTGGTATGGGGAAGGCATGCCAGGAGGATATGGGAGGAAGTCAGAAAGGAGGTTGCACAACCAAGTCAGTGACAATAGATGCTCCTGGGGAGGAAGCAAGGAATCCTGTGCCCTGCTGCTGGCCAAGAAGAGGAGTACCTATCCTACATTGTCCTGAGGATGTTTCAATAGAGGACACTTGGAACAACCAGATGCCTTAGGCCTTCTCAGCCTGTCCTACCAATCTCCATCTCTCATCCTGCTGGGTAGCTCCATCTATTGCCAGCCTGAGTGCTGCAGGGGCAGGAGGTGACTGACCTCAAATAACTTGTACTGGCCTCTGCGACCAGATCCCCTCCTGACATCTGGGCACTACTGGGGCAATAAATCCCTCCACTGCCATTGGGAGGCCTGTGAGCAGAAAAGGCTGAAAAAAGTCTGAGTTGAACTTCAGGTAACTCACTGAGTATTTGCTTTCCTCTGCCTCTCCATGGCTTACTGTGGCAGCTGCACGTGCTGGGATTAGCAAGAAGTATAGAACACTTCCAGCTGTGACGTGGCCCTGATACTTCCAGCAATGTAAGATGCTTCCATCTCCTCAGGTTGCTCTCTTTTTTTGCTACAGAGCTATTCCAGTCCTCAGCACAAGTATCTTCCTGGAGGATAAATGGAAGATCCTTGTGCAACGGAGACAGGAGTTGCAGACCATTAAGGTGAGATAATTTTTGGAAACTGCAAAGAAAATGCCTCATAGAAAATGTATTGGTTATTCAGGGAAGAAAAAAAGGCCCAAATCGCTAAAAGGCTCAAGAAAAAGACATATAGGAGGAGAACAGGCTGTTTTCCAAACACTTTCTCTCCTACCAGCATCCTGCCAAGGGTATACTGGCTAGAGTATCTTTGGATCACATGTGCCTGGAAATGTCTTGAGTCGACGTTAGTCATGGGAACAGATGCAAAGTGATTAAGGGATATGAATGTCTGAAGTTGTATATAGATATCTGAAAATTATTTTCAGAGTTTTCACAATTGCCCCCTTTGAAAATGCTTAGCTGGGCAGTTTTCAATGACCTACAACACAGGGGCATGTTGCCTACCTCCCTACCTGCCTGCCTTTAAGCACCTTGCTCTACCCACACAGGCCAGTGGTTAAAAGACATTCCAGCTGGTGAGGAAGTTTTGACTGTCCCCATCAATGATATGGACACAGCCCACTGCTCCCAGCAGAGAAAGGGGAGGTGGCTCCTTCCTCAGTGCATTTTGGTACAGCTGCCATGGCCACTGCTCCTCTCCTCGCATCAGTGCGAAGGCATAGAGGACCATCCCCAAAGGAGAAATCACAATTCAATACATCCATGGGGCCTGTCACAAGTGCACGTTGAAGAAACACCACAGAGCCCAAGACTACCAATGGCAGAAAAGCCAGATTAATTTCATGTGCCATGACTGTGAAGCTACAGAGCTGATCTCCACCAGGAAAAAGAAGTTCACGGCATTCATAGCAACCTCTGCACTGCTTTCTCCTGGGATTTTAGAAGACCTTGTGCAGTGGAACATCAACATGGTTTGGGTTTCACAAAACTACAGGGGTACAAGTGATTGCTGTTCATAATAGAAGGGAAATAAACACCCTACGCTTGGAAGCTAAAATTGCCTGAGGAACAAAAACTGCTTAAATGTTCTGTTGTTGGTAGGAGGCTCCCAGTGCAGCTCTTATCGGGTGTTTTCTGCTTCTGGTGTCTAAAACACAGCTGCCTGTCAGATGCACTCCTTGGAAATGCCCGTTTGCCAGAGGGTAACTGTTTGACAAGATTAGACAGTTCTGATTATGTACAGAGCATTACTAAAACTCCAGATTTACATTGTCTCTTTCTTTTGGAACCTGTTGTATATGTGTTTCATGAAAAAACTAAGTGGGATTTTTGGTCTTGTACTTTCTCACCTCCCATTCCTTAATCTTTCAAAACCAGTCTTTGAAGCAAAGAGCATGAGGAGATGAAACATCAGGTCAAACAAATTAATGGTATATAGTAAGAACTCCAGCTGCTGCTGGGGTAAGTGGCCCTCCAGAAAAATACTCCTGATGCTGGGGGTTTGTTGAGACACTTTCCTCTGGGAAGTTAACCTGAGGTGAGGAGTATCTCTAACCTGGAGTTTCACAAATAGCTGATTTCAGATAGATGCTCCTCACCCATTAAAAAACACCATCAACCTCACCAGAGGCAAAAATTGCCAGGAGGAAAACCATGCTCTCAGGGAAGGATAGTGTTTTCCTGGAACCAAGGAGAAATGAGTAAGGAAAAAAGCTCTGATATCAGTACAGCTCTACTAATAGATAGTGTAGAGTCTTTATACTAAAAATATCTAACTTTACATATCATTATAGTTAAAAATAAAGGCAATGCATATTTCAGACGGAAACGCGTAATCCTAAGAGTACTCTAGAGTAATGAGTTGTAACTCAGAGTAACTTTCAGGGGACTTCAGCAGGAATAGAGTTATTTTTAATGTTCTTTTTAAATCTCTTCCCTTTTATAAATGACTCTGGGATTATTTAATAAAGCATAATTTCTAGAACGTGGAGCTGCCTTTCTACAAATTATGTCACGAAGTGACATTTTATCCTGGAGGGACTCAGGAAGGACAGAGACTAAATTTCTCATCATTGTTGAATCATTGAGTAGCTTCTCCTTGCTATATCACTGAATATATTTCCACTACGAGAAGGTGGCTAGGCATCTAGTGATCATGGCAGCCCTACCTTCCAGCAGCCCTTTATCTTCTTCCAGAGAAGTTGTGGATGCCCTGTCCCTGGAGATGTTCAAGACCAGACTGGATGGGGCTTTGAGCAACCTGGTCTGGTGGGAGGTGTCCCTGCCCATGGCAGGGGGCTGGAACTCAATGATCTTGAAGGTCCCTTCCAACCTAAATCATTCTATAAGTCTCTGATTCTTCTTCACCTCTCTGCTGTCTTCTGGTATAGCAAACAATCATGCAGCAAACGCACAATGATGGTGAGCAAGGCTGGAGATATCATGTGGAAATGGCAGAGGAGGGTAGTAATGGGGAGTCATGTAGATCTTGTTTCTTCTTTCTCAGCTGCTACATTGCTGTCATAGGTGACATTTTCTTTTTTCTTTTTCTTTTTTTAACTTTTTTTTTAAATTTATTTCCCTGTGAGTTTATCTCTTCTAATATGTAGTAGTATTATCAAGAAATAACAAGTCATGATGGGTGCGGGTTCCTCTTACCTACTTTCAGCGGTACCAGGCAAAGTCACCCCAAAGGGCAGAAATCAGTTCCTCTTTGTTGACAATCCTGGGGTTCATTAAGCCCAGAACAGCTAACCAGTTGAAAGAAGCAATTGTCCTACTATATTCAGCATTGTTGTGGCCTCACCTCAATAACAGTGTGCAGTTTTAGGCTGCACAACATAAAAAGGATATAAATTATTAGAATGTGTCCAAAGGAGGGCAAAAAAGGGTGGTGAAAGGATGAAAGGGTACGACTTATGAGGAATGTCTGAGTACACTTGATTTGTTCAGCTTAGAGATGAGGAGGTGGAGGGGTGACTTTATTTCTGTCCACAGCTTCCTCAAAAGAGGGAGTGGAGAGGGAGATGCATGCTGGTCTCTTCTTTTTGGTGTCTGGTGGTAGGACACAGACCTCTATTGCACATTAGCTGATTCAGCTTGTTTGCAGCAATGATAGTCCTAATGGTGATCTTCTTACTGAGTCAGAACAAAGTGTGGCATCCACATAAGAAGCCCTTGGCCTTTGCCACATGTTGATGTTACTGCACCCACGGAGAGTGTTGGAGCCTTGGTGTTGCAGTGTAGAAACTCCAGCTCCTGGGCCCTGTGTCTGTTCTACTAGTCAAGGAAGCAGCAGGGTCACCTGAAGGATCCTCAGTTAGAAAGGGCATGCAATCCCCATAAAGTTTTCAAAACACATTTTATAAAATTAGTTTTGAATCTATTGCAATTAAAGTTACATCCTGAGAAGAAAGCTCACGGCAGCTGGGTCTGTTGCACTCAGAAAGCTCCAGGGACAGCCATATCTGATATTTGCATGTGATGACATCATCGTAAGGGAATCTAGATGCCATCTGATGTGTATTTTGTAAAAAAAGGAGTAACGATTTGTCTGTCTCTTTTGGTCACTGCCAGTCTGCATTAGATTTTCTGGGTTGATCGCTAGTCCCTGAGTTGATCTCAATCAGCCCCATACATTCCCCTCAATAAGAAGCAATCTGAACTTAAAACATTTGAGGAGAATTGCAATCAGTCATTAAGTCATTTTACAGTAAGAAATATTAACTCATTATGTAGAATACCTGGGGTCTTGCTCATTTTTATTCAGTTTTGAGAAAGTGCTCATCCATGCAAGCTACCATAAAGCTTCTTGTGCTGCTGTATGGTAGCATCCAGAAAGGTGGTTCAACTGAAGATGAATTGACAAAGTCAGACTGGGTTTTCCATTAAGTAAATTCTTGCAAAGCTGGTTCATGGGACTGTATGTGTACAATTAGCTCTGTTTGTCTTTGCACACTGCCAGCACTCCGAATCTGCTTAGATAATGGATGTGATATAGATTCAGCTATAAAGTTTAAAGCAATTACTGGTAATGCGTTATTCAAGAAATGATAATGGTGCTATATAACGCCAGTTAAATAAGCTCTGGGTTTTTTTTAATCTTTAATGATAACAGAAGTCCCATTCTTTGCCTACATCTATTTCTGTTTTAAAAAAAAATGTTTAAGAAATTGGCACACAAGCCACCATCTAGAAAAGAACATACATCAGATACATATATTGAAGGCAAGACCTTCGGTTCCTGTCAAAATGATGCTGGAGATGAATAATACCGAAAGCTCCAGTGAAACACAGCAATTGCCTGGGACTGCATTCACTCCCAAGAGCACAGAAGTTATGGTAGCCTAATGTTTATTATTTGTTTATATATGATTTGCAGTGTGCTCATGACTTGCCAGGCACAGCCCAGACTCTTAAAAAGGGTTTTTTTAGCTCCAGGATGGATTACAATAGAAAGACAGAGATTATGTTTTCCCTGCACCAGTGAAAAACTCACCAAGATATGTGATAATACAATCTAAACTAAATATTCAGAATAACAGGTAGGTTTGGGGCAATTTCATGTTTCAGCTTCCCTATAAAACAAAATTATGACTGTTTATGCAGGGTCTCTGAAAATATGGGAGCAAACGTGAAAGAGAGTACACTGAGTTCAGAAAAGCATTTCATCAATTCTTCATTAACGTCTCAAATGAGGGTCATACAGAGGAAATTTAAGTGATTACCGCAAGTCTAACCACATGGAAAGAAAATTAACACAATGTATTAAACCCAATTGTTTTGCACTCGGGAAGAACTGGCACCTTCTCGGAGCAAAACATCCATCATGAGGGAAAACAAGTACCACTGAGCTAAAGTCAGCTCCAGAAAGTGGATCCACAATTTGACAGACAGGATAAAAATAAAAGAAACTGGATGCTGTGGGAGGAAAGAAAGAGGGAACCTGGTAAAGTGTGATGGTTCTCACACTTCACTTGGAGAAGGCAGCTTCTCCAAGATGCAAGCCAGCAGGTAGAACCCAAAAAGGGAACTGGAAAGGGCATTTTGTTGCTCACCATAACAATGGTTGAAAGTCAGGGAGACATAGTGCTATCAGCTGTGCTTGGTACAGGAGTGTTTGCTGGGAGTGCTGAACTGAGCCAACCTGTCAAGTCCCAGAGTGAAGTTTTTGGTAGGAATCCAGGATGGCTGGAGATGGGGTTACTGCCCCAGGAAATGGTTGATGAGCAACTTTGTGCTGGTAATTCAGCTCTTGTAATGCCCACACCATCACTTGAGTTGAGGAGTATGGTGTGTACAGCCTAGTGAAGAACTTCACAAGAAAACGCCTGGATCAGGAAATCTATCCCAAGGGAATGTTGTGTTGGGCCCAGGCTTGTCTTAGAAATATTAGATCATCCAAGGCAGTCAATATGAAAGAGAAAGTCTTACATTTTCAGCAGGACTCTGTGCTAAATGCTATTTTAATAGCCCTGTTGAAAATAATTTAAACTGATTATCTGAAGAGAATATCAGAAGGTCAAGATAATGGTAGAAAATTTCAGATTATTCGCACATTTTCCATGTCAGTTTGGGGAATCCTGCTGATGGCTTGGTTTCAGAGCTCCCTGGGGGAGACCCAGATCAGCCAGGGTCACCAAGACCAGGTTTGGTGTGTAACAGGTACAATGGTTCATATGCAAGAGCTAACACCCTGCCCTCGGCAGGCCGGTGGAAATGAGATGCCCTGAGGAAACTGGCAGGTTCCAAAATAACATTAACATCTTAATGATCTCACTCAAGGGTACTGAAACAGAAACAAGCATCTGAGAGACTGGAAGGAAAAGACTCAGCAAATGGAAATGTGAAAGGGGTTGCAGGGAGGCTGAGAGGGCAAGATCTGGAGAGACAGTGGTGGCAGAGCACTGAGGCTCCAGCTGGAGCTACTCTCCCACCTACTCACAGCACAAAACAATGTGACCAGGGCCAAAGCAGTATCTTCAAAGGCTGACCCCAGGAGGCATTTTAGGGGGTTCCCCAGGCTGGGGAGGCAGTGAATTCCTGTGCTGGTACCACCCATGGTAAGCACCATGGCAAGGTGGGGTGCTGCCACATCTCATCATCTGGGAAGCTGTGGTGCAAGCCCATGCGAGGGGGCTACTAGTGTGACCAAATGTCCTCTCTCCAACAAAAGCTATCCCTTTGTTTCTTTCACTTAACCTAGCAGAAATTTTTCAGATCAGAACAGTTTCTTTGGGTATGCAGGAGGAGTTATGGGCTCAGCAAACTAAACACCAATAAAACTGGAATAATGAGCCATTATTTATGCAGTGGAGCCATTATGCTTTTATTTATTGCACTCACTGTAATTACAGTTTCACCCAACCTGACAGTAACACATCCTTTAATGATGTACTCAAAGAAAAGATTTATTTGCTAAAGAAAAATCCCACAAGTGTTAGTCATAACTTTCTACTGGAAATTTTTATGAAGGGAGAGAATAAACATAAATAATGGATTTACTAAGAAGATATGTTTGTGTGTTTTTTAACTCTTTGTCATGTTTCCAACCTCCCCCATCAGTCTGAAAGACCACACAGTGAAAGCTGCTGCTGTACTGCTAAACACTGACAGTGGTGGTGGCTGCTTCACAGTGTGGGATCTAAGAAAACAGCACATGCAGAGATGCTTGTGGAGCAGTTATTGATGGCAAGCAGAGAACTCCCCCTCAGACAATAAAATTATGGCAGCTTTGCCAGGCCTCTCACATTTTTGGTGTCACCAGGTCTCTCACATCTCTCAGGTTTTCAGATGAGTTGTCTTTCCTGAGTTCTGCTCTGTCATCAAAATGTCAGTCTCCTACTCAGTTGTCGTCTAATTCGCTTTTCCTTCAAAAAAAGTGAGACTTCACTTGTAAATTTGATGTAACCTGTTATTTGTTTGGCACGTTTTGCCTAACAGATACCTCTGTGTAGACTAGCCTCTTCATGAATATTAATATAAAGGCAATACCTTACCTGGTAGGAGAATGCACAAATGGCTAATGATGAGCTCTGTTTCCAGTAAACATCCAGACGCCCACCCAGCACCCACTCTGAACCAGAGCCTGCCCTCACCCAGCACAAAGACTAATTTTCAACACAAGCATGTCTTGCTCAGAGCAAGGACAGCCTTCTATGCTTATGAAATGCAAAACAAACATGAAAGGAAAGGACATAGACCTCTTGGAACAGGTCCAGCAGAGGGCCACGAAGATGATTAGAGGGATGGAGCATCTCTGCTATGGAGACAAGCTGAGAGAGCTGGGGCTGTTCAGCGTGGAGAAGAGAAGGCTCCGGGGAGACCTTCCAGCAGCCTTCTAGGATCTGAAGGGAGCTCCAGGACAGCTGGAGAGGGACTCTTTGTCAGGAAATGGAGTGACAGGACAAGGGGTAACAGTTTTAAATTGGAAGAGAGGAGATTTAGATGAGATATTAGGAAGAAATTCTTTGCTATGAGGGTGGTGAGGCACTGGAACAGGTTGCCCAGAGAAGCTGTGGCTGCCCCATCCCTGGAGGGGTTCAAGGCCAGGCTGGATGGGGCTTGGAGCAACCTGGTCTGGTGAGAGGTGTCCCTGCCCATGGCAAGGGGGTTAGAACTGGATGATCTATAATTTCCCTTCCAACCTAAACCATTCTGTGATTCTATGATTCTAAGTGTCCATGTTGACCGGGTTACTGAAGAAAACTAGCAGTTGCTCGTAGCCAAGGGAACATGCCTGCATTTATTCACATCTGAAAGCAAGCGGGCAAAACTTAGAATGATTTGTGGCTTTACAGACTTTTTCTGAAACTATACAGCACTTATCACAAGCTAACCCCGACATCCTTCCTCCCGCGTAGTTTGATGCAGTGACTTGTCAAGTCTTATCTCGGATTAGGCTGTAAACTCTTCAGGACTGAGGTGCTGATCTCCGTGATTTAATGACTTTTGTTGGGTCACAGACCAGAACTATTTAAAAAAAGCTCCAGGAGTCCCCATTCTTGTGATGAAAGTAGTTAGGGATTCAGAATTTGCTTTCTGCTCCTGCTCAGCCAGAATTCCCAGCTGCGCCTGATCATTCGTGCCAGAAGGCATCAAGTACATTAGCCTACTTGCAGAAAGGGATGGGAACAGCAATGAAGCAGGGGAAATCAAGTAAGCAGCCATGGAAAAGTTGCTTTTAATGTTAACCCAGGTCTATGAAGTTTTCGTTAAATGGTTCCTTGGGCAGTGTTAAAGGAGCAAAAGAAATATTTGGACTTATTGCTCTGGCTCCAGAGGCAGCAGGCAGCAGACTGATCCAAAATCCCAGCATGAAAGTTTCTCCAGGAAGAGCAAGTTAGGATGCCAAAGTTAACATTTCCAAGGGTTAGATCAGTCTCATCCTCTGAGTCATTTCCAGGTCTATTTTTCTAAAAGTGCTGGTGGATTCACAACTCTACCAATATCTTCAGTTTTTACATTATAAGCTCCACAGGTGTACTACTATTCTTGAAGAAAAATACCATGCCATGTTCAGTCACGCGGTCAAAACTCCGTGAATTCAATGTTTCACAGATGACTAACGTAGTCACCTGGACAGATGTATTGATGAAATTCATTTATTTTAAAACTGTATGTAAATGTATTTCCTATCTTGGTAAGCATATTGGCTTTTTCTGAAATTCATTGTAAAGTAAAATGAGAACACAGAATTCTTCAAAGATGCTCTGAGAATTATCTTGTCTGCCTGTTCAGAAGAACTTCATGGAAATTCATAAGAACTACAGAATTATTTTGAAATCAACCACAAGACATATACTATACATTTCTGTTTATTCCTTATGCTTTGATTGAAATCAACACCAGAGAAAAATACTCAAGGCCTGATTTCTTTATTAAAATCTGGAGGCTTTTGTACAGTGAGACAAATAAAAAACAGTCATTCTTTCTTTCCTGGAGTTTGATCCCTCAAGAGAAACAAAATCGAGCTGACCTAATAATACAAATACATTCCCATTACTTTTTATCTTGCCAGAACAGGTCAATGTGGTTTATTTGGCTTCCCACGTAAATTTGAAGGCAAGTATTTTCAAAAGGGAGTCAATGAATGCAAATAAATCCTAGCTCAGTGGGTCACTCTCTAACCTGAACCGATGCAAATTCAATGCAGTGCCATGCTTGCGGGCCAAAGCTCAAGATAGACTGTTTTACCTAATCTCTTTTCATCTCCCCAGACTCTCCAACAAAAGTGAAATGAAGGTGAAATAGTTTTCTGTGCCCAGAGTGTTATTCATCTTTAAGATGCTCTCGCCAATAAAGTATTCCTGCTTGTGAGTTTAAGCATATCGTATGGAACAGCCTGATTATACAGGCAGATCTCCTGGGGGGCTTCAACAGTTCATTCTGGGGTGAAAATCTGCCTACCTGTCCTGTCTGGATCCTTTATCCAACGTGCCAAGTCAGTGGACTGAGGTGTGTGAAGGGATGTATGTGTGGGAAGGGGAAGAGAGGAAGTCAGTGCTGCTGTAGAATCATAGAATGGTTCAGGTTGGAAGGGACCTTCAAGATAGTCCAGTTCCAACCCCCTACCCTGGGCAGGGACACCTCCCACCAGACCAGGTTACTCCAAGCCCCATCCAGCCTGGTCTTGAACCCCTCCAGGGATGGGGCAGCCACAGCTTCTCTGGGCAACCTGTTCAGAGTACCACCTGTACAGGTAGGTCTCAGATATACAAGCACATTTGAGACAAAGGTGTGTGTCTGACCAGGGGACTAGAAAGGGCTCCAAGTCCCTAGTCTGAAGGTACCCATGACAGGTTGCTGCGGGTCCCACCATCTGGGCTTAGCTCAGCTCCATGATACAGCAATAACAGCAGTGTATTCATGTAGAGAACCTATGGTTTAGCCTGAACTTTCTAATTCCTATTCTCAAGGACACAGATAAATCTGAGCATTTCTATTACCTGAAATAGTCTCTTATTCAGCCATAGGCTCTAACAGGTATTGTCAGAAATTTCATAACCACTTCTCACAGCTTTTTTTTCCCCAAAGCAAAAACTCAGCTGCAACGCATGCAAGTTTAAAGTAGAAAACATGGATGGACCATGTCCTCTACATTTTGAGCAAACAGGACTTGACCCTGAGGTAAGACATGGGCAGCAGAAACGTGAATGGCAAGCACTGCTATTATACCGTTCTTGCTATTTCATAGATCAGGATTCTCTTATCCCACAGATCCTGAGGGTGGGACTTAGGTCACTTAACATTTGACATCTAATGTGGAGCTGGTCATATCAGATAAATTTTATAGTCAGTGGAGAGAAGTGGTCTCTGGTAAGATGGTGCAACTGAGCCATCCTGGACCCTCTTTTAAGATTACATAAATCACCCATAGGGTTGCCATTTTCTGCCTATTATTTATAAAATGAACTTATGGTCACTAGTTTTGACTGAAATATGTAATTTTTAGTAGCTACATTAGGGTGAGTGAATTCCATTCTTTGCTTGAAGTTGTGTCTGGGATGTCTCTATATATTTATTAATATTTCTGATAACGTCTATTTTCCCTGTTCCTCCCCATTGGGAGAAACAAAAGCAGAATTTTCACAGCCCAAACCACAAAAAGGTGAATGGCAGGCAGTTTTACCTATGTCCCTTTACTTTTATAGGCTGAAATAATATAATACCCTCACTAGAAGATGTCTACATAGAGAGCGCAAACCAGTGCTATGGGATTCAGGCAGCAGAGTGGAGTTCACAACAGCAGTGATATTTTTTTTGTGCGCCTGAGGAAGGTGAGCAGTGTGGCAGAGCTGTGGCAGAAGTCACTTCAGGCGGGAAATGTGATGCTGTGTGTGACACTGTCTGTTTGGAGGAAAAAAGTCTGTGCTGGTGAGTGAAGGAAGAGTGAAGGGAAGTGCTGAATTTTTCAAGAGGAAGCCGGAAAGATGCACTGATTTGCTCTGTTGGACAAAGGTGCTGGCGTTAAATCGACAGGATTTGTTGTTGCTTTTTTTTCAGCTGGAGAGAAGTCTGAAAGATAATTTTGTTTACTGTAAATAACAGTGCTTAAGGCAGAGACTTTTTAGCATCCATAGGCATTAAAACTAAGATACAGATGGGAACAAAGGAATATATTTAAAACCTACTTGGTTACAAAATAGTTGATAAGCCACTCTAGAGTTCTTTCCACTGCATGATGTGTGCTTCCTGTAAGAAGGCTGTCTGTTCATGCAGCAGTGCTGCCTGTTCCAAGAAAGAGGGAAAATGAAAGTTGCATTTACATTACAAAAAGAGGTATATCAAAAAGATTCAATTTGCCAAATTCACCTCGGGAGGAAACTGCCTTTGCCATCAGCAGATTGGTTTGGTCTGAAGCACCTAGGTCTTAAAAGCTGTTAAAGAAAAGATGGGTGTCTTGGCTGTCTTCCCACAAATTAAGCAGCTGATTGCAGAGTTTCTCTTAACAATACCAGACATTTGCCTCTCATCTGTGAATACCACTTAATCACTTTTCCCCAAAATGTGATTTTACAAAGATGTGAGTTGATGAAATCTCACGCTGAGTATTTACTTCTGGTGAGATTACCCAGGCTGTTCTCAGAAGGTGCGGTTGGGAAGCTCTGACCCTCTAATTAGGATGAGGATAGATTTGCAATTGAAAGCAGAGAGATACTTCTTTAGCAGAGAATATATGAAAATAATTCAAGTGCCTTTGCTGCCCTTCTTTGCTACTATTGAAACATGGAAATAGCTACCTCAGAAGTTAATTGCATACCTAAGGGCAGCCCTAAATAGAAGCATTAGATACTGTGTATAGACAGTATTCCTTTTGAATAACTGTCAAACAGGCTCCCAGAACACGTGCTCTTGTATTTTGTCAGACTGTGGTAATTTTCCTGAATTAAAACACACAGCGTCCACCTCTGTTTGAGATATCATGCCTCTACCAGAAACTGGTGAGGCTGAAACTCTCATGCTGTTGCCTGCCATTCTCTGCAGTCCACATATGTCTTTTAGTATATGTGAATCCTATCGACAGGTAGTATATATTTTGTGATATTTATTTATTTTACCTTGCTCCAAAAGAAAGAAAAGCGATGAGAAGGAACTTACGTGTGCTCTGTGTTTTTCCATGTGCAGGGTGCAGCTACTCCCCTAAAAAGATGCTGGATAAACTCAGAGAAGTGATGTGGAGATTTGTGGATGTCTCTGGGAAGCAGAGACTCCTTCCAGTATCTGAAGGGAGATGCAGGAGAGCTGGGGAGGAAGTCTGTCAGGAAGCCTAGTGATACAAAAAGGGGTAATGGTTTTAAATTGGAAGAAGGGAGATTTAGATGAGATATTAGGAAGAAATTCTTTGCTGTGAGGGTGGTGAGACACTGGAACAGGTTGCCCAGAGAAGCTGTGGCTGCCCCATCCCTGGAGGGGTTCAAGGTCAGACTGGATGGGGCTTGGAGCAACCTGGTCTGGTGGGAGGTGTCCCTGCCCATAGCAGGGGGGTTGGAACTGGATGACCTCTAAGGTGCCTTCCAACTCTAACCATACTACATTGCTAACCTTAATGTTAATTGGCTGCTGGGATTGTGCAGGGTGGCATGTTGATGTCTCTGTGTTCCCACTCTGATAAGAGTGAGTCCAGGCAACATTGGGAGCACCACAGAGAAGTTTGGGTGGAGGAATGAGTGATGTGTTTGTATTTCTACCTAATTGTTGGAGTGTATCAGATGTCCAAGAACTCTGATTGTGAGAAAACATGGAGTACTCTTGCCAAAGTTGACCAGGCACCACCTGGGGAATTTGCCAGACGTCAGCTCCAAATGACACTCTGGAGGTTACCAGAACAGCAGAGACCTGTCTTTTGGTATTGGCTGGTATTCAGGAGTAAGGAAAGGGTAACTGGTATCTATTGCAAAGCTTTGGTATCCACCTGTGAGGAGTGGTTTGTGCACAGCTCCAGTAACCCTTCTGCATCTCATGGCAATTTCATTTATTGTCTCACTGCATTTGCTTTTATTAAATCAGTTCACAGAGGTGTCTTTCCGTGGTTTAGTTCAGTAACAAAACTGCGTATCTCATCACTTGCTACGGGAGAGGAAAACAGATGTCTCAGGCTGTTTTTTTATACTGTCTGATTTTTATTGTCTTCATATGTCAGCTTTAGTCAACAGGGGAAAAAGTGCTCTTAAAGTGCAAGCAAGAGGATATTGTCATTCCTTGGGCTGATTCAAAACTCTTGAGGTTCTAGAAGAGTTTCATTAAGAATATAACCTGTGTAATGGCTTCCATGAAACTGTGCTTCGCTCCCATCCACCAGAATTAAACCAAATTTATGCTGAAAACAGCCTGCAGAATATGTTACGTCTCCAGAAAAGACATATACATGTAGATCAACAGCAGCCAGCACTGGGAGCTGAGTAACAAAAACAAGTCCCTCTTTCTTGTTGTTTGGGAGATATTTAATCATCAGAGAATATCTTGCTCCCATGGAGTTCAAGAGAGGTAGAAGAGGATGCCTTGAGCTTTCAGAAATATCCTGCTTGAAAAACTATATCCAAATGTCCATGGTATGAGACATATGAGAAAGGGAAGCAGTATTGTGGGGCATTGCTGCATGTTGGCTGAGGAACATTAAGTATTCATGAAAAAGCAATAAAGCCCAACACTGTGTAAAACTCCTTTGACAGTTTTACCTAAGTGGCATGTGTCCACCTTTCTTCTGAAACCCCACATTTCTGTGAGCTTCTCAGGATCCATCAGAGCAAATAAATGTATTGGTCTAAAGTGCTGATTTACATGATAGAAATAGTTGTCTAGAGGCAATTTTTACTATTTTTGGATTTTAGTTCACCAGATTTGACCAGATTATTATTTTTAGGTCACGATTTGAAGTGAAGCTATCATTTCAGGGTATTTTGACTTAGCTGATCTCCCTTTTTAAAGGAAATCTATGCAAGAGTCTAAGGCGTTAATTTATCTCTAGATATGATAATTAGCCATTTAATATCCATTGGCATTTTCCTGCGGCTATAAACTAGTGGCTACGAATCAAGCCCGTCATTCTGTTACAGTCCTTCCCCTCTACAAAATAACAGCCCAATTTATCACCTCATTATACAAATTTTGTGCCTGCATGTCTTCTCTCACTTCTGTGGAATTGCAGAATGAAAGCAAAGACATGCAATAGCATATAAATGTTTCAAATTCTTTACAATTCACGGTTTTCCTAGCTTCTCGCAGTACTGGAAGCACCATTAATTCTAGGTGAATGGTAGTCTCTACTTTGCCCCCTATTTTCCTCCACTCATTAGTTCTTATAGTAGACATAAATCAGAATATCCTCCTGGATCAGCTCAGAAATCTTCAGGCTTTTTGCTCCCCTGAGTTCACATCTGCTACATCTTTCCAAATGCTTTGCTTTAGTGATTAGAGAAGATCTCTTTTTTGAATTTTCTCCTCTTAGAGCATCTCCCATGGAGCTCATCTTTGTCTCTCTTCCCTCACTTTGATTTCTCCTCCTAAGTTTCCACTTTCTCAAGTCTTGAAGATATCTCTGGGTCAAAACTAAAACTTCACTGGTTTTGCCTTTTCCATATAGTATATTTCTCGGTCTCATAAGCTTTCGACTTTTTTATATTACAAATAATAATGTATAAATTTTATAACTATCGTCACACCTCATTAGTCTTATATCTCACAACCTGTCAGAATATTTTCCTTTGCACCTATTTCAAGGAGGGATCCAAGTGTGACCTAGATGGCAGAACACCTAGTGGTTTTGTAGGTGCCACCAGTGTGGAGATAATGGAAGAAAGATAACACCTTTTATGCCAGTCTGCCCTGAGAGCTAGCAATAACCAAATAATTTATCTGAAAAAAAAAAAATTAAAAAAAAAATTGATGTGTTCTACTGCTGAAGAACTTTTTTCCTATTTTCTTCTTAAAGACAATACTTGCAACCTGGATTCCATTCGAAAGTTAGGGTAACACATTTTTCTCCACGTATTACAGCAAATTTATGAAAGTTTCACCTTCAGAAAAGTTTATTGCCTCCTTTTTTTCTGACGGGCAATCTTTCTGCTCCAGCCCATGGTTGGTTTCACTTCTGCAGGTATACCTGTGTTCTCTATAGACACACCAACAATCCCTAGGGAACTCATCAAGAAAATAGCTATCAGAAATTTCCCCTGGTTATCTTGGTCCTAAAGCATTCTATATGCCATTGCATATGCACATATGCCATCCGTGGGAGGGGTGACAAGCTGTCTTTACTGCCTGCCTGTTTGCAACAGGAGGGTTAAAGGCCCCAGAGTTCATTAGTGGTCCCTACTGAGAAACCTTTCCCTCTTTTTTCTCCAGTCAAACCAAAAAACCCTCCATCCCTGTGTTCATCATAAACCCTGCGCTCCAGCTCTGCGTCAGCCTGACCTCTGCTTAATGTGCTTGAGTTAGAAAGGATCCCACAGTCCATTTGGTAAATTACTGTAAATGTTCTGCAAGCGCCCTCTGACAGTCTGCACAGAGCAATTAGCAACTCTCTTTTTCCAGAAGGGTTATGTACAAACAGTTCAGGCCGTAACTGCTTGTGACACCCTCTCAAGGCTGTGTAGGGGACAGAGCTCGATTAAAGCTGTAATTTAATACTGGGGCTGCTGCCACCGCTGCCCGTAAGGCTGTTTGCCTCTCTTTTTGGGGTGCTGCAGAACCTCTCCTGGGATTTCCGGGGGAACTAATTCATGAGGGATGATCATCATTGGTTTCAATGCTGCTGGTATTTGCTTAATCATTTTCACTGTTTATGATCCTTCCAGTATCTGAAGGGAGCTACAGGAGAGCTGGAGAGGTACTCTTTGTCAGGGACTGAGAGCTTAGGACAAGGGAGAACGGTTTTAAATTGGAAGAAGAGAGATTTAGAAGAGATGTTAGGAAGAAATTCTTTCCTGAGAGGGTGGTGAGGCATCAGAACAGGTTGCCCAGAGAAGCTGTGGCTGCCCCATCCCTGGAGGGGTTCAAGGCTGGATGGGGCTTTGAGCAACCTGGTCTGGTAGGAGGTGTCCCTGCCCGTGGCAGGGAGGTTGGAACTCGATGATCTTTAAGGTCCCTTCTAACTTTAACCATTCTATGATTCTATGATTCTATGATCTTAGGAAGATGTTATTAAAAGAGTACATGGCTTTAACCGGCATGCTCAGGGTATAGGATGAGAGGTTTTTAGGCTGTGTATCTCATTGCACTTTGGTGCAATGTCTACCCTCTCTGGATTTGTAACCACGCTCTGCACCTGTTGCCTTTGGATAGTTCAATTTGGTGCTTGGTCGCAATGGAAAGTTGACAGGGGTGTGCTATATTTAAAGATTAAGCCTCAAAAGTCACAGGACATAGAGTAGAAGACAGAAGAGCAGTTGTTCTTGCTCTGATTCTCCAGCTGTGGTTTGTTGCCATGCACTGGGGTTCCAACTCAACAAAGATCAGCCTCACACACTTGTAGTGTTTGATGGGCTCCAGAGACAGATTTAGACCCACAGCCCCCACCTCAGCTGCTTGTACTCCTTCACGTGGTACCTCAAGAACCTGCATAAAGCTGCAAGCTGTAGAAACCCACCTTTCTCCTGCAGTCACAACTGCATGACCCAGCAGATGGTGGCCAAAGCAGGTTTGTCCCAGCTCTTGTACGCTGCTGCAGGACGGGAACACATCTCCAAAGAGGGTGACCATCCCTAACCAGCACCTGGGCGGTGCTTTATCTACCCTGCTGGGAGACAACCCACCAGGGAAAGGCTACAGATCCTGACATGCTCAAAGGTCAACCCGTCCTATGACATACGGTACTTAAAATGCAGTGGACTTTAGCATCATGGGAACGCTGACAGCGTAGTTTCTAATATAGAACCTATCCCTTTTTAAAAGCTTCAGATTTTTTTCCTGATATCTCCTTAATCAAATAGTAAGTGTCCTGGTTGGACCTAGTAAGTGGCAGTTCCAATGCCACTTGTCACTCGCAGTCATTGCACAGGGTTGGGAAGAACGTGTAAATTCACTTGTAGAGGTCTCACGAGGTGTGTTTCAATTGGAAACAGTTGTTGGCTGGAACAAACAGTTCTCCACAAGAGCAAACTAATCTTGTTATAGATTTCATAAAATGCATGAAATGCAAAGCTTTTGGTAATGAGTTGTGTGTGTTGATTTTGCCTTATCTGAATGTTTTGAGTTCCGTTTCAAAATTAATTTTACTTTGTTATATACTTTGATATAAGATCTTAGCTGAAGAGAATAAAAGATGAAACAACCATTTCATACTTTCCATGTTTTGAGAATTATTATGGTAATTTCATGTCATAAGACATTTGGAACATGTTTCTATTTTATATTGTTCAGAATGAATTCACCAAAATCTCTGAATTTTTCATGAAGGAAATATTCCAAGTCCCCTCCGATTTTTGAGTTAATGCTGGCAGTTCTTGCTAGTCATGAAGAAGAATGAAGAACAAGAAAGAGAAACATATATTTCTCTGAAAGATTCAGTTAGTAAATCATAGTAAAGGAAAAAAACAAAACAAAACAAAACCAAAACACCTCACAATGCAAGGCTTTCTTTTACCATTGTAAGTCTGAAGTTGTTTTTTCTTTTTAGGCTCTTTCCTTCTTAGGGTGAGGAAAAGGGAAAAAAGAAAAAGGCAAAATGGCAGACACAAAGTTTACGCAAATATTAAAACTGCTTTAAAAAAATACATTAGTTTTATATATTTAGGAAAACAGAAAGTACAAACCGGGACTGACGTCTCTATCTGTCCAGGCTCAGTGGCAGTATGAGAAACAATCCTCCTTCGTCTGCTGCGTGAAAAAATGGTTTTAATCAGAAATCAAACAGAAAGAAGGAGCAGGGCTTATGTAATGTTGAATTGTGGGTCCTACCTGAGCCCTGAGGGCATTACTGCAAGTTGTAGCCCACCTTCCCTGCTGGGAAGCTCTTGCCCTCATGGACATCATGAGAGGTGTTTGTATCTGCACTCTCATTAAGCTTCAAAATTAACGTGGTATTCGGGGTATCTGCAAACCTAAAGCAAGCATTATTGCATCAGCTTATCCTCAGATTTTGAAGGGGTTTAGCAGGGATGATTATATGTATATGTCTATCTATATCATCTATATCTATATCTATCAACTCTATCTATCTATCTATCTATCTATCTATGTCTATGTCTATATCTGTATCTATCTATATAGACATATAGTTATGATATATATATGTATATGACCTGGTTTCCAGGCCTGGCAGATAGATTATATTACACTCCCACAAACCCGTCAAGGCAAGCGCTATGTGCTCACAATGGTAGAAGCAACCACTGGATGGTTGGAAACTTATCCTGTGCCCCATGCCACTGCCCGGAACACCATTCTGGGCCTTGAAAAGCAGGTCCTGTGGCGACATGGCACCCCAGAGAGAATTGAGTCAGACAATGGAACTCATTTCCGAAATAGCCTCATTGATACCTGGGCTAAAGAGCATGGTATTGAATGGGTTTATCACATTCCCTATCACACACCAGCCTCTGGGAAGATAGAATGGTACAATGGGCTGTTAAAAACTACACTGAGAGCAATGGGTGGCGGAACTCTGAAAAACCGGGATACGCATTTAGCAAAGGCTACCTGGCTAGTCAACACCAGGGGATCTACCAACCGAGCTGGCCCTGCCCAATCAAAACTTCCACGTACA
>VXBW01006682.1:382532-501994 GCA_013400375.1 Thinocorus orbignyianus | reverse complement strand
TCAGCGGCAGCAAGGAGCTGGCCGGGGAGGGGAAGGGCCACAGCCGGGAGTGGGCGTGGTGACGTCACGGCGTAGGCATATATATAGGCAGGAGGCGCCGGGGCACATCTCAGCGGCATCGGTGGCGGTCGGGTCGGGGCGGCGGTTGGGTCGGGGCGGCAGTCGGTGCAGTCGGTATTGTACTCGTGTTTGTCTCCTCCATCTGTGTTGCTGTTTCCCTGCAATATCTGCTGCTCTGGTAAACAGTTTTTATCTCAACCCACGAGTCTGCCTTTTCTTTCTCATCCTTCCCCACCCCCACCCCGCCCCGGCCACTGAGGGGCGGAGCCAAGGGACTGCCACGTGGCGGTTTTGTTGCCGCCGAGGCTAAACCGTGACATTGTATAGATCTGTATCTGTATCAAATAAATGTTTAGCTTTTGGACTTACAGATTGAGAAAATATTAAAAGTTGTTCTTCACATTATGCCTAATGATCCCAGGAAAGGAAAAAGTGACCCACTTTTGTTGTTTGGTTTTTGGTTTGGGTTTGTGGTGGGTTTTTTTTCCATATTTAAACTGACAGACAAAAGCAGGACTTCTGCTTTTTATCTCTTCTTTTTTTTTTTGATGGGAGATATGAATGTATTTCATTGTGATTTTGGTACTTGAAAGCAAACATACTGCAGATTGTTTAATTCATAAGTGACAGAAATGTTGGATCTTCTATTTAATATGGTTGTACTGTAGAGATAAACTAGGAAAGCTGCCTGGAAAAGGAGTAAAGAAGGTGATTACATGAAGTTTAGGGTGAAACCTTAATTTTTTTCTGCCTGTGAATGCAATATAAACTGTGGAGCTGTCAGTTTAACCTCTTTGTGAGGGTGAAGCTGGATAGAGTTTCTCCTGGCCTCCAAACCTTCAGGTTAAGATGTGCTTGTGGTTGGTTGCTCTTCCATGGTGTTCCAACCCAAAGAGACCTCAGATAAGGAGCAGAACCTGGCTCAGGTATTGAAAACTGCCAGATCAGAGCTGATTAGGCTTTTCATATCACACTTGTGCTTATAGTGGTCGACTGTTCAATGTGTGTTCTGCAAACTTTTCTTTGCAGAAGTTCATGTTTTCAGTCCATTTCTGTAGGCAAGATAGGGCCAAATCCATTTTGCATCCTCCACTTTGCTCATGAAGAGATGAGCAAACAGTGGGGTCAGTTTGATACCTAAAAGCTGTGCCCGTGGGATCATTTGAGCAACCTAGTCTGGTGAAAGGTGTCCCTGCCCATGGCAGGGGGGTTGGAACTTGATGATCTTTAAGGTCCCTTGCAACTCTACCCATTCTGTGATTCTATGTGGTGGTCCATTGCTGCATTTGATCTGTGGTGAACTGATTAAAGTGAAGGTGGTGGTGTCTTACCCTAGTGTCTTTCCACAAACCAGTACATCAGCTTTAAAACTGTACACAAACATGGGGCTGCATGTGGTTAACTTCTCCAGGAATAACGTGTTTCTCACATAACCTTAGGCGGTTGCTGCTGCTGGTGTTCTTTTTTAACTTACACCGTAGCATCTCCCTATCATAACTGTCAGAGCTTCCCTGCTGAAAATTGAAAGAAGCCCTAAATCTTCTAAAATCATGGTACATTTAACTAGCTCAGCTGAAGCTTAAATCTTATATTTTACAATGCATGATATGGAAAGTAAGGCTTCTTTATGCTTGAAATCCATCAGAATAAATTCTGAAAGGCAGAAATGGGAGCTATCAATACACCAAACATTTTTGCATTTTCCTTATACATACAACTTTCTATCTGATTCCATGTTTCTTATAGAAGTTCAGATTTTTTTTTTCCACAACCATAAATCCCAGAACCTAATGGGTGCTTTTCATTCAGCTTCATGTGTTGGTAAAGCGAGTTCTTACCATGCGGAGGGAAGAAACTGATAGCTGATAGCTCCAAACTGTTTAGATCACCTGAATGAGAACTGTAGGGGAGGAAGACTCTGAGGGACTGCCTCTGTACTTGAGTACTACTGCTGCTTCTCCCAGGTATATAGCTCTACCTCTCTGTGGTGGCCAGTGAATAAAGCAATGGGGAAACAGTCTGAGCAGCTCTGCTGTTTGCTTCCTTCTGCAAAACACTCTGCAATGGCAACAGGAAGATGAAACAAAGAAAATACAGTATTTCAGCTCTGCAATTCTAAAGGTCTGTTGGAATCAGCCCTCCAGGGACTCTGGAAGGTACCCTGGGCTGGCACTGAGAAACAGTGGGTCAGGAATTTTATGCAAGTACTTTTTCTAAGGCAGGGAACTAGTTTGTACAACTGCTTACACTGTTCTAATGATTCAGAGTGTTGCTAGGGCATACATAGACCACACTTCTCAATTTGCTTAGAAAATAGAGACAGGCTAAAACAGTGAAGGCACAGCTTTTTGAATGCTGCAGTGGAAGGATGGTGTGGAATACGTATTATTAAGAACATGCTATTTACCATGGTGTATACCTCCCACCAAACTTTCCCAAGTGCAGCCTGGTGGTGGACAATAAAGTCCAGTTGGGATGGCAAACTCCTACACAGGTGATTGGTGAGCACTGAGGCGAGCAGGATGGAGGAAAAGTGAGGACAGCCCCAAAGCTTGGGAGAGATGATGCCAAGGCTGTGGTAGGCATTTCAGATATGATAGCCAAAAGTGGAGATATGGGCACCAGGGCACTTCAAAGCGTATCCTCCCCATCTTCGGTGTGTGCTTTGGGGGCTGTCCAGCTTCTCTTGACCCTGAGTGTGTCTGGGCTTTATAAGAGTCCCTGAGGAGTACCTGGATTTCTATGCCTCCCTCAGTGAGGCTGAAGGGTTTGAAGCTCCAGTACCACACGCAGAATTTTCAAGCACTTGCCTCCTATGTTTAGGCTGCAGCAAATTTGTGTTAGGGCCTTGCTACCATACTAGGAGAGACAGCTAACAGAGCTGGTTGAAAAAACAAACATTATAGGAAGGCATAAAAGTCAATTGTATAAAATAGTACATCATCATAACAGTACCGCACAAGATGCCTTCTGTTACAGTAGAAACCCCAAGAGTTGTGAAACAGTGCGTATGCCACAGTGCTAGCTGAAGTCACTTTGTTTTGGCAGGTAAGGGCAAATCACACTTTGAAATCTTTTAAGCACGCACTCAATGCACACAAGGAATGAAAATTGCTTTTGGGTAAGAATAGCAGAATAGCTTTTCCTGCTCTAACTATTGCAGTGGAATAGTAGCAAAAAGAAAAAAGTAGCAACAAGAAAGATAAGTTCTGCCATTCTTCATGCTGAGAAAGTGCTTAAGCAAACAGTGGATATATGGCATTTTTCTTCTGCTGACCAATGTATGTGCAGTTCTGGGCCCCACAATCTTAGAGGGATGGAGTATTTATTTACTGAGGGGGTTGACAAACACTGGAGCATGGGACAGTGCCCTTAATAACATGCATTATTATTATTATTATTACTATTATGCAACCTTAATAACTTTTGGTCGGTCCTAAGTGGCCACACAGTTGGACTAGATGATTGTTGTAGGTCCCTTCCAACTGAAATTCTGTTCTATTCTAGTCTGGTCTAGTCTAGTATCATCCCACCATGTAGCAATCCCAAGCACAAATAGAGGTTGGGTGGAGAATGGTTTGAGAGCAACCCTGAGGGAAAGGACCTGGTGGTCTTGGCTGATGAGAAGCTAGACATGAGATGGCAACGTGTGCTTGCAGCCCTGTAAGTCAACCTTGTCCTGGGCTGAGTGGAAAGAAACAAGGGCAACAGGTCCACAGGGTGATTCTTTCCCTCTACTCTGCTCTCATGAGAACCCAGCTAAAATATTGTGTCCAGCTTCATAGTTCTCAGCACAAGGACACGAACCTGTTGGAATGAGTCCAGAGGAGGGCCACAAAGATGGCCAGAGGGCTAGAGCACCACTCATATGAGGACAGACTGACAGAGTTGGAGTTCTTTAGCCTTGAGAAGAGAAGACACCAGGGGAAACTTATAGTGGCCTTCCAATACCTAAAGAGGGCCTACAAGGAAGCTGGAGAGGGACTTTTTACAAAAGCATGTAGTAATAGGATGAGGAGTAATAACTTCAAACCAGAGGAGGATAGGTATAGAATAAATATCAGTAGGAAATTTTTCACTGTGAAGGTGGTGAGGCACAGGAACAGGCTGCCCAGAGAAGCTGTGGATGCCCCAACCCTGGAACTGTTTAAGGCCAGGCTGGATGGGGCTTTGAGCAACCTAATCTGGTGGGAGGTGTCCCTGCCCATGGCAGGGGGGTTGGAACTAGGTGATCTAGTTTTGACTAACACACAGTTCATATTACAGCCTGATGTGTGCCAGGAACATTGCTGTTATGTTAGAGCAAGAGCAACCCACAGGGCATGAGAGTCAGGAATAGATAAAGGTCATTATGCAGCCATTATCATTGGCAGTTTGCTGTCTCCTGCAGCCATCATCCTTGTGTATAAATCGCCTATCATTTTCTGCAGAATTCACTAATTTATAGAAATGGTATAGACCAAATGTCCAAGGTGGAAGGGATGAATTTGTCAACTTACCCCAAAAGCTTCTGAAGTGGAGCCAGCAGTGGTCAGACTGCTGAGGCTTTCATGCTTCCTGGTACGATGCAGGGGACACCCACATCATGATAGAGGGGAAAGCATGAGCACCCCAACCACCAGCTGGGTAATCATTTTGCTAGTAGGTGCAGGAGTTACAAATTACGAGTTACCAATTAGAGTCAGAGACCTTATGAATTAAGCAATGAATTAGTGAATTTACACATTAGGCCATTGTTTGATACGGTGTTTTTCTTTTCTTTCCTGATGAACTCATAACATAAAGTTTAATTTATGGAGTATATCATCCTATAAATTAGAGAGATCCAAATGGACTGTGACTTTTGGCCATGTTAAGCCAAAGATCAAACGGAAATGGACCACCTTTTCCACTTAAGTTGATTAATAACATTAAACTCAGTGGAAGCAATATTGGAAGAAGAAACACTGTCAGTAAGGCAGTTTCATATTATGCCTTAAATTTAATACATCTACCCGAGTCATTTGCCACTAACTTTTTAAAGATTAACTCCACAGAATTCCCCATGACAAATAAAACATTGTTAGAAACAAGAAGACAGAGACAGGTGGGCTGAACTCCTGGGCTCCAAGAAAAATTATTTCCCAACAGCAAAACCTGTAAGTAGGCAGAACTGTCTTTGGAAAGTCATGCTCCTCTAATGTACATACCCTGCTTATCTGGCTTATCAGCTTCCAGTATCTGTCTTTCAAAAGCAAATTTTCATGTTATGCTGCTGGTTTTTGGTGTGTGTGTCACTATGGACAACTGCTTCAATTTCTTTGTCTTCAGTTTGGGAAGAAAGCAAAGCAGAAAAGAACAGAAAAGAACAAAGAGAAAACAAGGTTAGAATGGAGAAGTAGGGAATAAGAGAGACCACAACTGAAAATGAGCAGAGAGAATATGATTCTATATTATAATGGTAATGACTGTTAAGATGTACAGATCAGTCAGATAAACACTTGAATAAAGCCTCAATTAAAAGTGCTCATTGAACTTCTTGGAAGATTAGCCTCAAACTCCCCTAATAACAGCTCTCTTTCTGCCTCTTCTAAAAATCCTGCTACAACGGAGAGCAAAAGCACCCCTTCTCTGCTATGTCAGATGAGGCTTTGGGGCTTCCTTTTCTATACTTGTGGAGGGGACAGAGAGCATGGACTCAAGATAGTCACGGAATGGAAAGCAACATACTTAGAAATATCAAATTTGATGTCTGTAGATGTTGCATGTAAGGAGAATAGTTGAGAGAGATAGACAACATATTTGTGGCTCTATGCTTGAACTAAGGCAGGTGGAAACCTCTTACATGCAGCAGAGTCTAGGGACCTTCTCATAAGACAGCCCGGATAGGAGCTAGAGCAGAGCTGCTGGAGCAGGTCTGCAGTACCTTTGTCCAGGTGAAGCTCCAGGTAATGAACCTGGGTGCCTGGAATGGAAGCACAGACCATACCTGTCCACGGCCCTCACTATCAGCATCAAGTGCAGCTCTAAAGAGGAAAAACTTTTTTAGTCATTTCAGTTTGGGGAGACACTTCAACAAGTTTTTGCAGTTTATTATTATTTTCATTTAAGTCCTTAGTACAGAATTGCATCTGAAAGCCTGAAAGGTCTAAAGTAAAGGGAAGACTAATTACTCATGGCACCCTGTAATGTATTGTAAAAATATAATATCCACAGAGAACAAAATCAAATTAATGAAAGATTAATGTTGTTACAGGCAGCTCTATTATATGATGTATCTACTTACTTTTATTGAAAGTCTAGAAATATTTGAAAGAAAAGGCTAATGAATCATTCATTAACTCTTTTAAAGGGATCAGTGAGGAGCCTATGACCTATCTTGTCAAGCCTACGTTTTTAATTTCAGAGATTTGCTGTTTACATATTTTAATGGTCAATGTGACTTTGAAGGACAGAGAGAATCAGAATCTGTCTTTGCTTCTCCCATTTGTTTTTACCAAGGAGACACCAAGAAGCCTCACAAATTTCTTGACAAGGCTGGTAAGTGATTCTGCCTTGCAATTCATGGCCATGTCTTGCTGCCAGAAGATCTTCACTATCTAGTATCTGCTCAGTTTACACTTTCACAATTCAGTTTCTAAAGGCAGAAAAAACACCCCACTCTCCATATTGGTAAAGATCTCAATAACCCTCCAGCTCACTACTCTGCTCCTGGAAGGCTCTTGGTCATATGCATGGGAGCAAAGAGGTTCAGCGCATGTTACTGGTGTTGCAGGGCACAAATACTCCCTTGCACTCTGCATAATTCCAGAAAAAAACAGTTACATCCCACTCCAAGGAACAGAAGAGATGTCAGTAACACAACCAGATAGAGGTCTGGAGGGTAGACATGAATGGACAGACATCAGGAAGGGGGTTGATCTCATCACCTTACCTAACCACCCTCACCTGCCACAGACACATGCTCTAAGACCATCCTATAGCAAAGGAGAAATGTCCAGAAGACAATTCGTCTCACAGGACTTAGGTTACTATTTTAGACTGAAATAAATTTCTGGTCCTTTCATCTAACTGGTGTTGGTGTTCTTGGGCTACTTGATGCGTGACTAACGGAGACACAATTAAAAGGGCTAAACCTTCGGACCAGAGGGATGTTGCAGGAGGGGGGTTAGGGAGAAGATAAGGGAGGATGAACAAGGAGAAAATTCAGGATAATCAAAGCACATACCTTAGAGTCGTCTAAAGAATATCTTTTAGTAGGAAATACATCCATAAGTACTTTTTGTCAACATTCCAGATGCCAGCTAAGTTTCTCACTTCACTTACACAACAGGGAGCAAAAATACACATTTTCTAATTGCTCACTAAAAAGCTGTATTTTATTTGTAGAAAAAAATAAGGCAGGGCATTTATATTTAGAAGCACATTTCCATTACAGGCTTACAATGTCAACTCCTGACCTGTTTCCCTGTCCACACCTGACACTAAGCAGAGATCATTATCAACATGCAGAAAGCCCCAGATATAAGGAATAGGATGCATAAAAAGTCTATGCAATACATTTTCTCAAAGCTCCAGGCAAAATAGTGTGTAGTTTAAACAAGAAAAGCTAGTGAAGTGCACCTCTTCTTGTGGCAGGGATTCTCAGTTGGGCTGCAGAGCCCGCACTGCGCGGCGGCAGGGGATGTGTTTTGCTGCTCAGCCAAGAAATAGTCTCTATTTTGCTAGAAATCCCACTCCCTTTGTTTAAAAGGTTCAGCTGACAAAGTCACAGTGCAGCAAAGAGCACCGTCTTCAGAGGAGGAGCTCCTGAGCCACCACGAACCCAACCAGCCTTTCCCAGGAGGACACATCCTGGAGATTGGAGACAAGCTGGAGAGTGCATTGGCATCATTTGTCCCAGTCTTGCTCGTTGAAATTGAGACTAGTTCCCATGGTACTCTAGCAGCTGTCATCAGTGTCTTGCAGAGCTGTTGAACCTCTTCTAGGTTCGTGGTGGAGTTTTTTTGTTTGGGTTTGTTTTCTTCTTTTTTAAATGTTTCCTGTCATAATAGAGTTCCGGAAAAATATTGTGTTTAAGAAAATGAAAATTTGTTGTGAAATCCCAGGATTTAGGTTTTATTACACTGAGGAAGATCATAAAAATAGTATCTGGATTTTATTCTTCTCCTTCAGTGGGTTGTTGGCCAGTCTAATTAGTAAGAGTGCAACAGAAGCTCTGAAGACCTATGTCCCCTAACCAAAGCAGGTCTAATTTATTGCCAGTTCACCCAGCTCTTAGTACTGGGGTTTTGTTAGTGGCAGAGGTTCTGGTCTCTTTGTGTTATGCCTCTTACCCTGCCAAAGCAGCCACCCAGTGAGTTCATCCTTGCTCCTTCTCTGCTTTGCCCTTTCAGGATGAATAAGCAAGAGGGCAACCTGAAGCTATCATCCCCCTTTTGCAAATAGACATATCAAACTTCTGCTTGAATTACCTTCTCACAAACCCACAGTAAACTTGTTAAGAACCAGGTGGAGCATATCATATTGTAAGACATTACAGGCAGCTCCCAGATTATGTATGAAAGGTCAGGCCCGAGCATCTTATTATTCTGTAATATTCTCCAAGATGTCATATGAATTCATCAGTCTTTTTATTGCAAGTCATTAATTCAATTGCAGAAAATGATGAACTGCATATATTTAAAGTATTTTGGGAATAGACAATGATGTTTTTCACCTGCACTATTAACTTTCTTATGTTTATTGAAATAAGTTCAACTCAGATCAAGCATCTAAGTGGAACTTCATTTTTCAGAACCTCATTTTATTTCTGTAAACTGATAAATTGTTTGGGGTAAAATCTGTCTTCTGTTAATATACAACAGCAATATTTCTTTTCTCCTTCTATTTCTGTGAAAATGAAGGCATTAGCAAATTTGTAACTGGCTTAAATTGACTGGAAAAATTGTATGGGATATTCCAGAAGAAGTTAGATTATAGATTAGTTAACGAATGTCTTGCAATTTCATAAGTAAAGAGAAATATAAACTGGGTACTCTTTAATCAGGAAGGAAGAACTGGAGTTTATCATAAGTAATGGTTATTTAATATTCCTTACACATCATATAAATGTAAACTGAGATCTGCATATATCCATTTACCTGTCTGCCAACCTATCTTCACATGGGAAATGAATCTAGCAGAGGACACCCACATTTACACTGAACAAAAGTGAAATAATGGCTGGGATCCCACTCAAGTATGGAAGGACTTCAGGATTTCAGCTTGGCAGAACAGATCCTGCCGGCTAAGCCTTACAGTTATAACCAGACAAGGGGCTGCTGTAGCCTCACACCTTCCAGGGCGGCTGCACCTCTTCACTGTTTTTTCTGTTTATCTTCCAGCAGAAGAGGATGAAGAGGGCTGAGAGAGGGGTTTGCAAACTCCAGGTTGGGCAGATCCTCTTTTGGGATTCCTGATTCTTTGCCTCTTCCCCAAGGATCAGAGGTGTTGAGGGCTCCTCATCCGTTGAGTGATGGGTTTATCCAGGCTTCATAAAACCAACGACCCTTGGGGGTCCCTCAGGTGACCAAAAGCCACCTTAGCATCTTTCAGGGAGCTACAGCAGCTGTTGAACGTGCACTTCAGCCCCCTGCCATCGGGGTCTCATGGCTTTGAGTGCTGGTAGAGACCCCGTGGAGAGGAAATCCTACTGTGCTTTAAGGAGTGACTCCTGAGTGTTAAGTAGCCACCAAGTGGCAGGTTCTGGACACCAGGTCTTGTATCCTTATTGGGAGAAAAATTCAAGTTACAAAGGGCATAACCAGGAACCTTCTAGTACTTGGACTACAGTGGGACAAACGTAGCTTCATTATCTACTGCAGTGAGTAATGTTAGAGGGGAAGCTGGCTTTGAAGGAGTTTGTTAGAGTTATGAGATATAAAATTGGTGTGCTTATTAATCATTCATAACTGTAAACATTTCCTTCCCCAGACACAGTATTTCCCTGCTGCCTGTAAAATTCCTCTCTCTGAGGCACTGTTATTCCGGGTATACCTTTCTCCTTCTGGGAACTGCCCTGAGTACTTTCTTTAATGTCTCTCTGGCCCTCCTTTCTAGCAGATAGTTTTCCAGCTGGTTTCTCAAGTGCCCACACCATTCATTTTTGCCACGTGAAGCAACTGGTAACAGCAGGCACCAATGAGAAAAAAATCCCAGGAGCTGACCCAAGCAAAAGGAAGGGAGACTCTGTTCCAAACACCTAGTGAAGAAATCAAGCAAGGTTTCTTACTTGAAGAAAGCAAATCAAACTGGATGTGAATGTCTGTTCCCAACAGGGTGTCAGCTCTGATGACCCCTATGGCTTCAGGGCTATTGGGATGACCAGCCCTTGTCCACCCAGCAGAAGCTCGTGGATGTCATGTTGGTTGGCATTTGCCCTTGATTTACCTGTGATGGGCCTTGCCCATTCTGCAGTAGCTTTACCACCTCCTTCCTAGCAGCAACATGAACACAGGCAGCAGCAGCCCCAAGGCCAAGGGTGTCTAATTACCTCTCCTGGCTCTGGTGGAAAGAAGGATGGCTCCTGAAGTAAGGTCTGGCATACGAACGTATTGCCATGACCTCTTGCAACCAGAAGAGCTCTGTGACCTGATGCTAGTACTACCAACAGAGACAAAATTCTGTCCCTGAAAATGGAAAATTTCATGTTCTTGGATTACCCACAGACACGGATTTTGAGCATTTCTGCTGTTAAAATTTTGTAAAACTTTCCCTAGGTGCTGGGGTACAAAACATTTCTGCAATGCAAGGTATTCTTCTTCTCTCTCCAATTCATGCCAGACAGGATATAACTGCCAGTGAGGAGTCCACACAGACTCGCTAGCTTGTTTTCATTTGAATACCATTTTGGGCCTTCTCTGTAGTGAGTCAGACTTAACTTTGCGATTCCCAAGTAAGCACTGTGTACACAAATTCAGGTAAATATGCCTGCAGAACTTTAAATCCTCCTTGTTGCTGGTAAGCTGCAGAAATTAGGCCCTCTTTGATAGCACATGAAAGGCCAAACCTGGTAGTATCTTTTTCTGAAAAGCGTTTAGTGAAAGTAAGTATAAAAGCTGACTGAAGCAGTATTGTCAAAATTATTTACTATTATTCTCTAAAAAGAAAGAAAGAAACTAGATCTCCCTGAAGATTCCACTGTCATGAAATACTTCCAGCAGAAGGTATTAAAGAGTGTGTCCGCTTTTAATGGGAAGTTGGAGAAAAATTGGTAACCTGTTTTTTGCAGCTTCATCCTTCCATCTTCGATCCAAAATGTGGTAGAACTCCATACCCCTGCCATTACCCAGGCAAAAGGAAGGGAAGGCACTTCATTTAGGGTTTAGAGGTGAAAAAATGCAATTTACTATGCAGAGCAATTTGGAACTTAGTCTGACATCAAATAATAACAGGGATGATTATCAGGCAAACAGAGCTGGGAACGTAGATAAAAAATATCTTTAGCTGAGATTTTCTACAACTCCCAACAGAAAGGTAAAATTACATCTGAAGAGCTACAAGTTTTCCCTTCATCAAGAAAGATAACCCATGGGGTTTTTATTTAACAATGAGGAGCAAAGAAGATATTCCAGCAACAGAACTATGTTTGCCAGTTAGCTACTATTTAATGCATGTACTAGCTCTGTGTGGTGTATTTAGCTTGCACACAGACAAGCTCTGGGATAAATTACTCAAGAAACTGTTAAAAAAAAGCTGTTAAAAAAAACCAAGAGAACTGGGAATATCAAAAGATGCAGCACAGATTTGTGAGTAAGATTCACTGACCACAATTTATTCATTTTGTCCTATTCATTTAGGAAATGAATGATTAATCTCTGGCTATTTTGAAAATATCTGAATTCTATTTTCCTATTTCCAAAATATTTGGGCCCTGTTCTTTATTTCATAAAAGATGCCATCTTCATGCACATTTTCTTATTTCCTCCTCAGAAGAGAACTCCCTTACCCCTCCTTCATCGCAGGAGTGCATAGGCATCACGATAGCTATGGCAACCTGGTAATAACTAAAACTTCTCATATAGATTCATAACCACCTGAATATTGGAACAAAAAGCTCTGCTTCCAGAGACAGCGGCTTTTGCAGGAATTATATAAAATATAGTACTTAAGCAGATACTTAGCTGGAGTTCCAGTGCTTTTTTTTTCTGTAATTACCATTTTTTGTGCAGTTACTTTTTCTCTGTACCTCTAAAATAATACAAGTGATGCCAGAATGTCATAGATCTCTACTTTCTACTAAAGTCAGGAGGTCTGAATATATAAAGTGTTCTCCCTATCACTCAAAGCAACTTTTGTACCTGATTAAATGGATTATTCAAATTACCAAGTGTTAAGGGCCTCTGTTTCCCATCTAGTCAATAGAGGGAGGTAAGTAATTCCAAAGAAATAATTAGAGCAGCTAAATAAACAGTACGAGTGGTTCCCCAATGTCACTAGCTCAATTAATGAAGAAAAATTGCTTTTGTAGAAGTATGTTTCTGTACTGATTTGTAAACTAAACATTAAATACCACCACTTTGTAAGTTATTCATGATAAGTATTTGCACCTTGGCATATGTTTTCCTCTAGACTTAACAAAGTAAGAAAAAGAAAGCAAGTTGATATTCAGAAAAACACACAAGGGAAAGAAATCTTGGCTGAAACCATTTAAAAGCGCAGTATGGGCACTGTGACCTTGTTCTGTTCCTGATGAGATCCAAGATTGCTTTATTAGTTAGACCTGAAAATTAGCAGCTATGGGTACTTCAGAGAGCAAAAATTTGCAGTACTGCTTTAAATCGAAAGTATTGAATAACTTCATTTGGGAGTGCTTGGTAGCTTTCTCCTGGTTCATTAATTAGGGAAAAGAACCTCTCTCCAATGGATCTGAGTGCAATTAGAAATGTAATCCTCTATGAAATACTCTGGGAAGTGCAGGGGCAAAAGCTCAATGGAACAGGAGCACAGCATCTGAGGTGCCAAGGACAGATGGAGCACAGCCTTGTTAAGAACCTCTGGGCAGCCTGCAGCCTTTTGGATAAGAGTCTGAACAGTTAAATTTCTGGTTTGCTGTCAAAGTTTGAAATCGGTCAGGGATGGGACCTTGTAAAGAGAGCCAAAGGTTGTACAGGAAGACCAGAGGAAAAAACTCCCAAAAAACTAGGAGGAGTGGCTGCCATCCAGAGTAACCACAACAGGCAGGAGAAATGGGCTGACAGGGACCTCATGAAGCTCAACAAAGGGAAATGCAAAGTCCTGCACCAGGTAGGGAATAATCTCACAAACCAGTACAGACTGAGGGTTATCTGACTGGAAACCAGAAAGGGACTTGGGTGTCCTGGTGGGCACTGAATTGACCACGAGCCAGCAATGCGCCCTCACAGCAAAGATGATCAGCAGCATCCTGGGCCGCATGAGGGGAAGCAGGTTGAGGGAGACGATCCTTCCTCTCTGCTCAGCACTTGTGAAACATGTCTTAAGTGCTGGGCCCAGGTCAGGGCTCCTCAGGGAGACAGGGACGTACTAGAGTGAGCCCAGCAAAAAGTGATGAAGGGACTGGAGGATCTTTCATGATGAAAGAGCTAGAACTGTTCAGCCTGGAGAAGAGAAGGAATGCGGAGGGACCCAGGCTTTTCCTGGTGGTATCCAGTGGCAGGATAAGAGGCAGCAGGCACAAGTTAAAACCCACAAAAATTCAGCAAAATGTTACTGTGAGAGTGGTCAAACACTAGCTCAGGTTGCAGAATCTCCATCCCTGGACATTTTTAGACCTTGACTGAGGACAGTCCTGGGCAACCTACTCTAGCTGACCCTGTTTTAGTGGTGGTGTTGGACTCCATGATATCCAGAGGTTCCTTCCAACCTCAACGATTCTGTGAACTATTTCGTCTTACTATGTGGCAAGCCGAGTTTAGGAAAATGATTGAATTTCATCTGAATACAGAGCAATTTGTCTTACTTAAAGTGTCAGTCGCACTGGACACTCTGTGCCAGTCTATGTGAGATACCAACTTCCATGAACCAGGTTTAAAAACAATATTGCAGATTGCAAATGTACTAGATGATCTAATAAAAGATATTGCTGCCACCCTAAAACATGGTCAAGCTCATCTCGGCACAGTCACTATTCAAAATTAAATGACAGATCTGCAGCAGGAGTTTTTTATTTGGGGATAAATCTTTTTAATTGTTCCCTACCTCTTCTTGTTTTTGAATAGCTGTTAATGTCTTTACACGATGGTGAGTAGATGAAACACATTGTTCTTCATTAGTAACAAAAGGCACATTTGCAAAGAGCTTTGCTGGGAACTGGGTGTCCTTCCTCCACTGGGAAGGGAGAATTCCTCAAACTACAGCCATTGGGGCATTACAGAAATTGCATCCATTCTCCTGGGTATAATTTGCATAAATTGTAAAATAAAAATGGAAAAGTGAACTAAAAAGAGTAACTCGTATGAAGCAGAGAGATAGACTGTGCTGTTTTGGTTATGATGGTAAATTTTTATTTCTCAAACTGGTGTGGTGTAGGATTTTCTGAAATTATTTGCAAATTTTTTTCAAGCTCTCTAGCTAAGGGAGCAAACCGTTATATTTTGGGTTGTAAGATAAACACTGCTATTACAGCAGAAGTGGTTTTCTTTTGTACCTCCAACCTCATTGCACCACCCCTGGGAGGTGCAGAGACTGAACATGTTCATCAGCAGAGAGATGGGTGTGTTTAACCTTGAAAAGAGAAGGCTTAGGGGGCATCCAACTGCTGTCATCAACTACCAACACTGAGGTTTTAAAGAAAACAGAGCCAGGGTGCATGGCAGAAAGGCAAGAGATGATGGTCTCATGTTGTAGCAAGGGAAATTACAACCAGACCTAAGAAAAATATACCCGCTGTGAGGGTGGCAAAGCACAGGCCTGGGCTGCCCAGGGGGCTGTGGGTTCTCCATCCTTGGAAATTCAAAACTCAGGCAGACAAGATGCTGAAAAGCCTGATCTAACTCTGAAGTGAGCTCTGCTTTGAGCAGGGAGTGGGACTATGCAACTCTAAATGGCCCTTCCAGCTCGAACTATCCCGTGGTTCTACTGTATGACTCCAACTCAACTATTTCTTATAGACCCTAATTCAGTAAATCTCTTAAAATAAATCTGCTAGAGACAGTAGAGGAATATAATCAATTTCTTTGCTCAATCTACTTGGGAAAGATACCGATAATATGAAAATTATTGACAAATGGGAAAAAAAAAGGTAATAGCTGTAATTGCAGCTCATATGTTTTAGTGTTCTTCCTTTGTCCTTTTTCAATGCAATCTCCTGGAATTTACACAGTGTTATTTAAAATGACACTTCAGTAGCTTTTTTTTATTCAGTTGCCTATTATTACAATGAGACTATCAAGTCAAGAACTATTATTTACACAAAATACATGACAAGAGAAAGGGATGTACTCTCTGTTCCTTACACAGATATTTTTATCCTCAATGCCTCTTTCTTCAAGATGCTATTGAAACTAGAAGATAAACATGTTGGATAATGATAAAAAAATATGAATGGGAACAAAGTATTGGATCTGAAATTTTATGGAGAAAAAAAATCCTTTGTGTACAAAGTCTCATGGACAAACCAAGGCTTAAGAACTCACCTGGGAAACAATATTTTGAAAAGCAGCTCCAGGGCAGTTACCCTCTAGCTTGAAGTCAGAGCAATAAATAGCTTTTACAGACAAAAAAGTCCTTTTTCTGAAAAGATGGAAGATTGAAAGCACCTCTGCTATGGCTAAGGAACAAATGAATGCTGAAAAAAATAGGTAAAGAACCCATTAGAAGATAAGATCAACTATATTAACTGTATTCCAGAATCAGACTGGTAAATGAGAGAAATACACTGAGAGGAAAACCACAATAAACCCCCAAAAGTCATGAACTTCACTTGACTTTGGTAAATATTTCTGTCTGTGTTTTAAGGTCTGTAGTAAGTCTTGTGGAACCAAATGAAAAATTAAGCAGAGCTCATTGGTTTATTGCATAATTCAAAAAAGTAGCAGTAATTTCTCCTGGTGTTTCATTATCACTACAGATCATGTTGACTGTAGTACTAATTGAACAGAGTCCTGCTGACCACAGATAAAATCAAAACAGCTTATGTGAAGCTCTGATTAATAAAAAAAAAATTCTCCCTTTGCCTGACTTTTAAAATAAAAATTAAAAACCTAAATTTCATGCTTTGGGGTCTTTCATGCAAACAGCTTACAAACCCACCATGGGCAAACTGGAACCAGATGAGGGAGGACTCATCTGGGACAACTAATTTTTCTGCCCAGTGATTTAAGCCCAGTCAGCAGTAGGAGCCATTCTTTCTAGCCCTTCTTTGAGGTATCCCAGGTTTCAAGGGAGTGTGTGTTCAATATATTCCTTAATAAATGAGTCAAACTCTCCCAGTGTGACATCAATGCACTGCTTTTACAGAAATACTAATGGAGGAAGAGGATCAGTTGGAAGCAGCTGGATATCTCCATCAGAAGAGGGCTGAAATATAACCTGATCCCCTTACTTGTTTCTTCCCCGTCCACCTTGATGCCTGCCTTTGGTTATTCCCCTAAATCCTGCATAATTCAATATAAAGAGTCTCACAATGCCCCTCAACTCATAAGATTACTCTTTCCTACATGACACATGGTAATTTTGCTTTTTCTTCTTCTGCTTACAAAGTTACACCTGAAGCTCTAGCTCTTCAAGGCTGCACTTAAGCGGTTCATTAAGTGGCCCATCAATCAGCTTCTTCACGTCTGTGTATCTGTGTGTTTGATTTATTTCTTTTCCTATTTCTTGACCTTGTCTTTTATGCTGAATAACCATTAAGCAGCTATTCTTACAGGGTAAACATAAAGAGATCAAAGTCTTAAGATTAAATGAGCTACAGATTGTCATTGCAATTTCTCTTGACTAACTCAAACAGGTGGTTTGGGAGGTGATCTTTTGAAGGAGCCCAGCACTAGCAGCTCTTCTGGCTTGAACCCCAGAGAGGGATACTGAATGCACAGAGAGCCAGGATGTTTTGTCTTCAGGTGCTGCTGGTGAAATCACAGCGTTGCACTACAAAACTCTTTGAGCACAATTGCTTCAGGGCCCCAGCTCCTCTCATAATGACCTGGTTTGCCACAAGCACTTTGAGTGTAACTTGTCTCATGCAATTCACAAGGTTGGACAACTTGTGTGAGCTAATCACTAGACTCCCTCCCTAGTGAATAAAAACAAGAGAGGCAAAACCAGAAGATGAGTCATCCTGCTTTTCCTATCTACCTGCCTCAGGATGAAACAAAACCCCTTCTGGAGATTTCTTTCTCTCTATTGACTGTAGAGGAACCAAGGCCATTAACCTTCTATAAATACCCCACTCCAATAGCATGGTTGAGCGCGATAAGTTCAATCTCCACTTCAAGAGGCAGAACTTATCTATATGATTCAGGACTTTTGGTGTAACTGTAATCAAAACCCTCATCTCTTGGTGCCTAATGGCCTCTCTTGGAGCCTCTTTGCTCTCAAGGGACTGTCAGTTACTCATAGCACTCACAATGAGGCCAGCAAGGGGTCTCAGCGAGGAAACCCTCATGCTTTCTCCTCCTTTCAAGATGTCACGCAGCTGGCCAGCAGAGGTAAGGCAGCCAACCGTTCAGTGTGCTTAAAGCCATGAGAACATGCTGATTTCTACACAAATGCCACTATTATCGTTGGTATAATTGTACAAGTAGTTGTTCTATTAGTAACATTTTTGTGTGCTAGAAAATGCGTGCATTTAAATACCTTTAAAAACACCAAGTGGAAGGGTAAGACAAATGGAGTGGGGAAAACAATATTCTGTAACATGTGGTGTACTTGTATCCCAGCAAATGGCACATTACTCCTGGAAACCTCCCACGCTGTGGCGTGTCAGTGCTGAAAAGCCAGCTCCAAGCTCGCTCTTCAGTGGGTGGAACGCCACCAAGCTCTTCCATGAGGGGTGAGCACAAGCCAAAACACCCTGAAGGGGGCTCTGGTTGGGAAGCTGCTACATACACACATAGGCATGAAGTTAAATATCATTCGTCATTCAGAGAGAAAGCTCCTCTCAAATTATTTGTTCTGTTCTCAGAGGGAAGGGAAAATTCTCATGGGCACCAGTATAGGCTAGGGGCAGACCTGCTGGAAAGCACTTCTGAAGAGAAGGATCTAGGGGTCCTGGTAGACAGTAAACTATCCATGAGCCAGTAATATGCCCTTGTGACCAAGAGGGCCAATGGACTTCTGAGCTGTGAGGGAAGAGTGTGGCCAGTAGGTCAATGGAGGTCATTCTCCCCTCTGCTCTGCACTGGTGAGGCCACAACTGGAATACTGCATCCAGTTCTGGGCTCCCCAGTTCAAAGGAGACAGGGAACTACTGGAGAGGGTCCAGCGTAGGGCAACAAAGATGATGAAGGGATTGGAGCATCACCCTGATGAGGAAAGGCTGAGAGAGCTGGGGCTCTTGAGCCTGGAGAATAGAAGGCTGAGGGGAGACCTTATTCATGCTTATAAGTATCTGAAGGGTGGGTTGAAGGAGCATGGAGCCAGACACTTCTCAGTGGTTCCCAGTGACAGGATGAGGGGCAATGAGCACAAGCTGGAACATGGGAAGTTCCATTCAAAGATGAGGAAGAATTTCTTCCTGGTGGAGGGTGTCAGAGCCCTGGCAGAGGCTGCCCAGGGAGGGTGTGGAGTCCCCCTCACTGGAGACCTTCAAGTCCCACCTGGATGCAGCCCTGAGTGCTGTGCTCTGGGCAACCCTGCTTTAGCAGGGGAGCTGGGCTGGATGATTTCTAGAGGTCCCTACCCACTCTGAGAATCCTGTGATTCTGTGATTCATCTCATCTTCCTCACAAAATTTTAGGCATTTGATTATTGTTAGAAACATTGAAGGTTTTTAAATATGGAGATGGCAGCAAAGGAAGTTCAGCCAAGTCAAAGAGTATGGATGGGAAAAAAAATACATTCTCTTCATGTAGATTAAAATGCAGACCATCTTTTCACCACAATGCTGGAGGGGTCATGAGGGGGTTGAAATGTTGAAAGGATGGCTTCCAAGGCTTTGGCTTCCCTGAGGAAATCAGCTCAAAATGTGACCAAGGCTGGATAAAATTCTAATCTACGTAATCTCCAAAGGAAGCATGTGGATTTTCAGTGCCTGAAGGTTCTGTCCTTTCCTAGCAGGCTCACAGTTCTCATCAGTGAGCATGTTCCTTTCCCACAGACTGTGTGAACATGATCTTCTCTGACCTCAGAGCTACAGAGTGAAATCGGCCTTCTCCAGTAATCATGGTTTCCGGCTGGTTAGGAGTGGGGAGACAAACCTGCAAAATATGGACCCTTCTGAGTGGGTTTCATGAATTTGGCATGATTTTGTTCTTGCTGAGCTAAGAATATTTTTTTTTCCTCAGAGATTTAATTGTTTATTACTTTGTTTGTTTGTTTAATTTTCTTTCATTTTGCTTGTGTGCTGTAGGCATCCTGTACTTGAAATACGAACAGCCTCCCCTGCTTGTAATTCACAAGATAAATATTATTGCAGTTTCCTTCTGCTAGATTGGGTAAAGCCTAGCTTCACTAGTTTTAGAAGGAAGGTTTTGAGCAGCCCCTGTAGTTTTCTATTGCTCAAATAAAGCTTTGAGAGCTTTGATGCATTCTACGCCACTTAAACTTTTTCTTTTGTGGATATTATTTCTAAAAATCACCTACTTTCTTTTAGGTGTGTTCCAAGGGAAATAAAGTTTCATTTTAGAAGTGGAAGCAAATGGGATTTTGGTGATAACTGTCACATCAACTTTTGCATGTGCGCCTCTCATGGCTGAAGCTGCTTGATACACTCCTGCTGGGACCTTCTGAGAGCTCTTAGCTCCTGCTTTCAAAAAGGACCAGTTCTCTGTTCCCGGTGCTAAACATTGTCCTACATTGCACAAAATCCACCAGGGAAAACTGGGATATTCGGTTCCAATTTCTGTCAGAGCTGCAGACACCAACACAATGCAATTATGCTTGCAGACACCCTCCTTGCAGAAGGTGCACACGTCTTGTCTCATCTCATTGCCATTCTACAGGAGCCTTGGCTGAGGGTTTTGGGAATTCAGCCCTTCTGCTGTCAGATACTATTCCATCTCACATCAAATGCACCGCTTCTGGCAGGACAGATTATGCGCCTGAGCTTAAAACTAGCTCTACAAATGTTTCAGCAAGTAAAATTTGACAACACAAGTGTCCATGTACAATGAACACTCCAGAAGCAGAGGTTCAGAGAAAGGGAATTCGGCACATTCAGGACTCCTCTTTCTTTGAAGAAAATATGTGTGCTTCTTGAAACTTCTGTCAAAAAGTAGGGTTTCACTCCCAGATTTTGTGAGTGCCATCAGTTGCTTGGCTGGCCTTCCTCTGAACTGTAGGGAAGGAGGACTTTAGTTTTCTTCATCAAATAGCAGAACAGCTAAGGAATCTGCTTCCCACATGAACTTCCAAGCATCTTCTGCTTCCATACTGACACCAAGGCCCATTTACCCACTGGAACCCAAGAGGGCCCAATCAGCACATGTCATTAAGGAGAAGTCTTAGGATGCTCTCACGACAAGTCCTCCAATCCTTTTCTTATTGCAAATTCAGATATAAAATACAGCTGAAGAGAACTGCTGATACATTATTAGAAGGAGGAAGCAGAAATCTTATGGTATGTGTGATGAGCGCATTAAACTGACTCTTTGCTTGAGATGACATCAACATATCTGTCTGTAGGTAACACCAACAGTACAAAGACAATTTGAGATGGGTCTTTTGTATCACTGAGAAATAAAGCATACCAGCTTAGCCATAGCGTTAAAATGCTGCTGTGCATTATAGATTGTGCAGGTCCTGTGATCATTCATTTTGGGTCTATGCTACTTAATTTCCATCATTTCAGAGGCAATTCTTTCTTTTTTTTTTTTTTCCATAAATCCTTTCTGACTGAGTCAATGCATGGTGATAAGTCTTGTCCTTCCAGAATACTGAGCTCAGCAACACTCAAAATATTGGAAAATCAAGAAATATAGCCCTGCGATGCACAGCCCCACTGCCTTTACTCTGCTTCCTTCCCATCCCATTAAAAGCAGCTGTAACCAGTGAGAATGAATTGAAATTACTCTACGAGTTTACCGATGGGAAATATAGTTACTGTGTGGCATGATACGTGCAAGATCGGTGGCATCAAAGGCTTAGGTGATCTAGCACAGCCAGGCTTGTTTTTGGAGGGCTAAACAGTTGAACTCAAGGCAAAGAGAAGGAGATCCTGTTCAGCCCTGTGCAATGGAAAGCACCAATGTGCCTTCTGTGGGTATACTGGGACAGTGTACCAGCTGAGGAGAGTTAGGGTTGTAGCAATGTGTCCTCTAATGGTGTGTTTCTGTTTATCAGATGCCAAGTGCCTGAGCTGTTCCTAAAAAAAAAAACCACTATAAAAAGGCAGACACTGTCGCAGCACAACCTTATCACTGCATTCAAGCATTTTGTTGTGGAATTTCTTAGAACCTCTCTTGCGTTTTTTAAACACAAGATAAATATTTTCCTGCAGGGATGAATGTGCACATGCACAGCTATTCCAGTGCAAAGATCTGAGATACTATTGTAGCACAGTAATTGTAAAAAAAAATACCTTTGGGTTGTCTTCTCCTCTGTTTTTTGCTCCTGTGAGATGAATAGCAGAATGAAATAGGGAAATGATATTAATCAACGCATTAAACTGTGTTGTCAGCCAGTCCTTAGAGCATTAAAGGATGTACCTTTTTGCAGTTATTTATGTAATTCAAAAAGAACACCTCTGACTGTACAAAACTTGGCTTCAAACTACCTGCTATTTGAAACTTCTGTACTGGGGCCATAATTTCAGCCCTGACAGGAAAACTTCAGGCTTCTCTGCTGTTTCTAACTAAAGTGTTCTTCCCTCTGTCAGAAAGCATCTTGCCTGTAGGTGCAGGAGGCTCTGTGTTTGTGAAGTCCCCAGGGTTGATGAAAGGCAAAGGCAGGTACCCTCTTTCCCCTGTGATGCCTGTCACTCATAGTTCCCCCACCACCTGCTGCATTAATACACCTTCCAACATCCTTGAAGCAACAAAGATGAGCAGAGGCATTGAATGTGCGTAAATATTCATGTGTTTGCATCAGTTCCACTGTTCCACCTGGGAGGATCCTGCACCCTTCACAAGGCGATGGTGTGAGGGAATAACTGCAGACACCTGAACATGTCCACGACCTGGGATGCCTGTGTGGAACTTCTCCTCTAGCTTTTGCTCGTTAACAGGCACCAATTTCTCTCTTGGTTTCCTGGAGTAATGAGAGGCAGTGAAGCTGGGAAGCCTGGGGAAGACAGTAGCGATAGAGAGACATTGCAGATAGCCTGGGTGGAGGCAGAGCCTGAGGAGAGCACCAGAAAGGGAAGGCAATTGTAGAAATATCAGTCTACAGAAGACTCCCAGGTCCACTGCAGCCTACTTTGAGGCAGGTTTGACTTTACCCTTGCCAATCACAAGCACATACTTCTTAAAACCTATAGAGCAGGACTTTTTATAACTTCCCCAGCTAGATTGTGCCCAATCCCTCACCACCCTGCTAGGTTTTTCTTAACATCTATCCTAAATCTTCTTTCTGAGCAGTTAACAGAATTCTACTGTGCTGTGAAGAACACCTGAGCATATCTTTGCCTTCCCAACAGATTATACCATCATTGGGTAGCGTTTTCTCACCCACCTGTCAGCTCAGCTTTCCATTTTTCAGACAAATTGCTCATGTTTCCTTCCTCTTTCCCACATAAATTGACTCCATGAACCTCTTCACATTCTTGGAGGTCTCTTCTGGACGCTTGCTCATTTCCCTAATACTCCTACTAGATAACACCCTTCAGATGTCATATACTATGCATGACTCCAAGAAGAGAGTGACCTCCACTTTGGACCTCTACAGCCATAAGCATGATCCAGTCATACTTATAATTTTTGTTAATATATTCCTGAATAAAATTTCCATTTTTTTCCATTGTTTCATCTTATGTATAGTTCCTTTCTGCGGTACTGACACTCAGCCAGATGTGTCCCATTATACACGAAAGTCTTCTGCCTAAGTTTAGTACTTTGTACTTAACTTTATTGTGTTTCATCTTACCCAAAACCACTTTGCATTCCTGTCCTTCCTTACAGTTTCTCTTTCCTCAGGTTGGTGTCATTCTCAAATCAGATGATCACGCGCTGTTCCATCATCTCAGCTATTAAGCACAGTCTTAAAGCTGCTAATGACTCTGACCCCTGTACGACCACAATTCAATGCCCTTGAAGAGCGACAGTGAATCCTTGATTAACCCTCACGAAGAGGGCTTCATCAGTCAGCCATGCACCCACTTTTAGTGATTGCATCTGCAGGATATTTGTCTACTGTGGTCATAAGAACCCCAAATGAAATAGCACCAAGAGCCTCACTAAAATCAAAATGAATCATATCAACCCCCTACCACCACAAAGCTGCCTATCATGCCAAAGGAAAGAAGTAAGGTGGTTCGATGGGATGCATTATTTACAAGCCTGTGCTGGCTGTTTTTATTCCTTATTATCCTCTAGATCCATTCTTTCAGTGGATCGAAGTCGAGCTGATAGGTGTGTGATTTCCTGGGTTCATCTTTTATCTGATTTTTACAGGTAAGCCTGTTGTTTTCCCTCTTGCACTCCTCTTCATCAGACAGCTTGAATATATCTCTTGTCAAAACTAATTCTCTCTCTCTTCTCTTCTGTTTCTGTATTTCTTTCTTAGATGAAAGTCAGTAATTCAATGATTGCAGTTAACTCTTTTTCACAAACCTGAAGCCAAGAAAGTAGGTAACATTTCTGCATTTTTTTGCATGAATTTGTTTGCTTTTTTTCTGGTTTTGGAGGTAGACCTAAACTTCCTTTTAATCCAGTTAGTACGTCTCTTCCTTGGTTCCTTTTATTATTTCCTTGTATTCTGCACATCACTTTTAACCTTTAATACTTTTAACTGATTGCACAGGATTAAAAAGTATCTGTATGCTCTGATGGCAGCATATTTCCTTTCAAGAGCAGTGAGATTTTGCTTTTGTTAAAAAAGTATACACACACAGAAATTGTGCTAGCACCTGGAAATTCAATACCTTAGAAAAATAATCAAACCCTTAAGTTTCTCTTTTGCTTCGAATGAAAACAGCTCATTGATTTATTAAAAAATAACATTTTTTGTAACTGCTTCTGCAAGGAAGTACAACATCTTATAATTTCACTATTCATTACTGCTGTCATACTGACTTCTTTTACTTTCAGCTTTTACTGAGATACAAAAGTCTCTGTTAAGTCCTTGTGATGGCTACAATTGAGCTGCTGGTTATACACTGCTTCCAGCTCTCAGATCTCTCACACATCCTCCAGGTGCTAGAATTGATACCAGAACCTCTGAAAGCACAGTGGAAAACAGTTGTGCAGCCTTGCAAGGACCACAAACCTCTGGTGTTACTTCTCCCAGTTCCAGGCTTCTCAAAGTGTTCTCAAAGTTTCAGAAGCATGTTAGACTGAAATCCAACACTTTTTAGCCTCTGGCATCTTTAAATGCCCACTGCCTGTAAAACAGCCTTTGTTGGAAAAAAAACTTCTTTAGGAAGGAGATTATACTCCACAGAATGTCATTTGAGTTGATCTTAACAGCATGAAACTCATCCTTCTAAGCATAAAATTTTCCAAATTTCTACAGCAAATACTGAAAACCAGTTTTTCTCTGCTATTGAACAAATCAGACCCCGAATTATTCAGAAATATAACTCTCTATTTGTTCCCACACATCCCTGTACCCTCACCTGCCTTCAGGAAGAAATCAAGCTTTCCCTTGAACCTAAGTGTCCTGCTACATCTCTGGGGTCTTCTAGATGCTTTTGTGCTCTTGTTCATGCTACTTTCTCAGTTCCTTTTCTTTTATCCTACTCTTGTCCATACTACTATTTTTAATATTATATATTAAAAATGTAATGATACTTTACTTCCAATAATAAAATATGAAATATTCTCTGAGGACCAGAAGTCAGGGGTCTGCACTGGTATTAATAACTGTAGCAAGGCTTTTTGTTTGTTACCTTATCCTGAGTTAAATTAAAAGCCACTAGAAGAAAAAGCATATAAAGGAAGGAGAAGGGCACATGTTTGATCCTGACAGAAGGCTGACAGTAACTCTCAAGTAACCAGCATCCTAAGGAGAAGGTTTCATGTCAATGCCAGCCCATGGAAAGCTGCTCACCCTTGCTCAGCCCCTCCTGTGTGCCTGCCCCTGCCCTTGCCAGCTTCCCATTGTCCTACACTTTGTAGCATCATCTCCCATTATCTCCTAACCCAAACTGCCAGTCTTCCAGCTCCCTTATGGTTGTCCTCAGTGTGTCCCCATTGCTCCCCTCTCTTTCTTTGCAAAGGCACTCCTCTGCTGAGCTCTTATCCCATACATATCCCCATCCCAATTCCATAGATCTCTTTCCTCCCCAGAGCCTCTCACTCCCTGCCACCGAGTCTCCCCTCCCAGCGCTGCTGCTTCTACAGCCGTGTTTTACAGACCTATCACTTAGGCTGCCAGGTCTATATTTTATTTTATTTACTGTGTCTTTCACAAGAAAGTGTTTTCTCCAGCAGAAAAGACAGGATATATGTTCATGGTGAGTTTCTACAAAGGATTAATCCACTAGTAATGTAATGTTCATACTACACGTCTTGTATGAGAACCTTGAACTGTTTCTTTGTTTGGAGTCTGTGGGGTAGCTGGAGTTATATACAGTTTTTGGAGCTTTGCAGTTTAATATTTTCACATTCTTAATTCTGATGTTCTTGAAGACAACTGTAAAGAGAAAGAAACACACAATGGCCAAGAACATGTTAATTGCATCCATCCCTCTATTTCCAGCGAAGGAGCCAATGTATCAAATATGCTAATAAAACCCCCCTGTTGGTGTGTTATCTCTTTTGAAAAGAAACTGGCAAACAGTATATTCCTTCAAGACTCACAATTATGGTATTAGTGATTTGCCATAATCCCCCATTTCCCAGGCTTCCCTTTTTGCCAAAGCTCTTCTGGTCTTCCCCAGCACGAGGGTCTGAGGGAGGAAGCCTCCTCCAGGAGAAATTAAGTAAAACCGCATGTTTGCAGCCCCCCTTGGTTGGGTCATTTTGAAGTGGTTGGGGAACAGGCTGAAAGAAATGGGGAACCCTCTCCTCCTTCCCACAGCCATGATAAGTTTTCACTTTGAAAGAAAGTGGAGCTACTTTTCTTGGCTGCAGTAAGGCTAAATAATTGCGGAACAGGGAATTCATTGCCAACACGCAAAAGGAGTGGAGGTATCTGCAGGGATGCTAGCAGCTGGGGCAGGATGGCATGAGGTGTCCGTCGGAACAGGAGTGTGACGAGAGCAATAAAGAGTGGGAAGCAAAGCAGCTTCACAAAAGCTGTAATTTTTTGCAAACAACGAACATCGACTTTCCAAATTGTAAAATGTATCAAAAATGGGCAGAAGAATGAAAGTAGAAGATTGATGCCCAGTGTAATCTATCTTATTTTTAGGTCAATCTCTCTCATATTATTTTATTTCTAACCTGTTTTTATGTTTGAAGTTGTAAGAGCCGATGCTCTGAGGCTGTTGCTAGGTTTGTACCAGGATCCCAGGCGTGTACAGCTGCCCACGCATTGGGGATGGACAGCAGGACTTCAGAATCCAGTGGTCTGAGTTCAGAAGCACAATTGCTGTATCAGCAACAGAAAAACACCATTGAGTACCAGAGCTTTTTATTTTATATCCTTTGCGTGCCTCTATGGAAATATAATACTGACTAGGCTCTGTAGATTGGGAATAGTTAGGTCTTTAATTAGATTTTGCTGCAAGAAATTACCATAGAAGCCTAAGTGTGTTTGGTCCCCAGGTCTGGAGAAACGTGGACAGAAATTTTATCCTCTTCATTGCCTTTGGAAAGCCCAGCCAATAGGGAGATGCTGAAGATGTCCCAGCATCTTGCCATTAGAGACAGATGGTTGGAAGAACCTGTATCCTGTTAACAACGTCATCATCTTCTGTATAAGACAGTCGGTCCAGCTGGAACAGTTGCCTCCAATTAAAGTGAGATAGAAAAGCACCACCTCACAATCAGCAAATGCTTTGTGCAACTGGGCTCCGACAGGAGATTAGTGCTGTGATGAAAATATATGTGTTTATGTTTAGCCACTTGAAAATGACCTACACCTTCTCAATCCACAATAAGTAAATCAGTAGAAAAAGCCCTGTGATTTACAAAAACAAAAACAAAAACAAAAACAAAAACAAAAACAAAAACAAAAACAAAAACAAAAACAAAACCAAAACCAAAAACAAAAACAAAAACAAAAACAAAAAGAAAGCAATGAATTGTGGTTTTAGCACAAAAATAACATTTACATAAGTGTCCATTCTGTTTAATTGCCTGCAATCTGATTTGACACGCTAAATCTGTGGGCTTGATTTGAAAAGGCAATAGATACTTGTGATAACGTGGTAAAAACAGACCAAAGTTACCTTAGCAGATAATTAACTGTAGATTCTGTTATGAATACATTTATGAGGATAACTGAATTAAAAAACCTCTGCAATAAAAGTTAAAGCCCATATACTGGACTATCATTGAGACACCTGCATATTGCTTTAATGTCAGGTTTTGCTTTCAGATAAGTAATTTATCCTGACTGTTGTACTATTATACTGCTGGATCAAAAAGTCATGCTTTAAGCTTAAATGGACCTTGGGCAGAATGTCAACAGAACAACGTTATGATAGCACAATTACTGCCCTTAAAATGCAATATTTCACAGGTCTGACAAAAGGCCACTCTAGACAAAGTCAAGAGTTGCACTGCCTTAGCATGATAGGTTTTGTTCTACTTGGGGGAAAAAATGGACATAATGGGATTTTTAAGCATTTTTCCTCGATGCTGAATGGGAATTTTAAGCTTTTGAGAGCTAGTGTCTGTTGAAGGAGACCTGGAGTTTTCCTCCTTAAAATGATGTTACTCCTGCTCTGCTTTCCTGGAGAATATGCTTGAGGCATGCATTTATTTACTTCCCATTCCACATCAGCCCATGGTTAGCAGTAAAGATTGCTTTTTGGTCTTCTATCCTCCATTTGGACTTCTGGTTCTTCCTCTCCCCTTCCTGCATCTCTTGACAGAAACAGATTTTGAGATCTGTCACCTGTCGTGCATGGGGAGATTACCTCTGCAATATCACTCATTGCAGTGCTTGGGCATTTGGGACACAGAAACACCACTGACCACTCAGCAGAAGCAACTGCTTAGATCTGAAAAGGAATCCCTCATTTGGCCTCTGGAAGATTTTGCCTCCAAACTCTGCCACTCATACCACACAGGTTTACTTCAAAAGCAGCTGTGATGTGCTCCAGCTGGGCAACAGCAATCTGTTACTGGTCCCAGTCAGCAGCTGAATCTCTCATATTTTCATCCCTGCTACTGGATTAGAGTGCAATTAGCCAGGCTGCGAAGATGTTGCCTTTTGGATCAGAGCTCCATGCGCTGGAAGGCTTTGTTCCTCTCAACCCTGCAAGTAAGTTTTGGGCAAGCAACTAAGAAGGAAGTGGTGACATTTTCTGTGCCCTCCAGGAGAAAGTGATCCTAGATGTGATGGTCAAAGTTGAAGTCTGCACTCGTCACTGAGCACATTTCAACAGAGGATTTATGAGAAATAAGGCAGAGGTCCTATGGCTTCAGAAACTAATCATGGATTTGCATAGAAGTTGCCCAGGTATCTGTCTTACAGCACTGCTGTAAAATGGCATGAAATGCTTATCTAAAATCAGTTTCAGATCAGTTCATTCAGAGAGTTTAGGTTTTCATTTCTACCTTCGATCATCTTTACTTCCTTTTAATATAGACTACCTGCATTTTGAAAGCTGCTTTGGACTAGAAGAAAAATTAGAAACCATTAAAGCAGAACATGCTGAGACTTGTCTTCCAAACGTTCTTAAATGTCTGCATTTACCAAAAAAAAAAGTCCCTTTCCTGTTCCCACTTCCACTCTCAATAACCCAGCATTTTCAGCGGAGAGCATTTAATCATGAAACTCCTGACAGAGAAAGAGGCTTTTCAAAGAGAGAGAGCATCTGACAGTGACAGGAGCTGATGAGTTAACAGGAGACCACAAGGGGGTCACCCTTGCAATCTTGCAATCGATGCATGTTTGATTGTGTTAGGTTGGGAAAACCAAGCAGATGTTAAGATGCTTCTGCATGCATTTTTGCCAGCCTCCTTTGGAAAAGAAATGAAAGCCTCATGGACTCTTGGAGGGGGTTCTGGCAGTGCTGCAGAAAATAGCATGGAGGTAGGAATGTAGAAGTTTTCTCTTTTAACGTCCCCATTGTGCGCTTTCAAGGTTACAAGTGGAGAGAGCACGTCTCTCGACCAGCTGAGCTGCCAGTAAGCAGGTTTGGCTTGTTGGTTACCATTTAGCAGTTTTAGAATTCAAATCTGCTGGGTGCCTCCCGCAGCAGACCCTGCAGACCCCGAGAATGCTGCTGCAAGTTCAGATATTTGTGTCCACTAGAACATAGCTTAAGATCACCAATTTAAATACTACCGTATAGCGCGCGTCACTGAGCAGATGCCAGAAGATAATTATCCACCTGAACCAGATGGCCACCTAAAAGAGAGGTTCCTATTTATTAGTTTCTTGGGTATTTTTTTTTCCTTAGCGTTTAATGAGCGCAGCAGGAGAAGAAATGGTAAAATGAAAAGCTCTGGGAGAATCAAGGCTTTCTGGTTATGGGAAGTTCTCTGGCTTGATTCCGTAATGAGGCTATTCTCTCCCAGAGGTACGCATTAGGAACACTTCTGTAAGACTCGGCTGATGAATAAGCAGGTGGTTTTGTTTTGCACTTGGCTTTGAATTAGTCTCTTGTACAGTGCAGAGAGCTGTCAGGGTTTCCACAGCTCAGAGCTACTGCCAGAGTGGTTTAGGCAAAGGCAATCATCTCACAAAATCACAGAACTGTCAGAGTTGGAAGGGACCTCTAGAGATCATCCAGCCCAACTCCCCTGCTAAAGCAGGATTGCCCAGAGCACAGCACTCAGGGCTGCATCCAGGTGGGGCTTGAAGGTCTCCAGAGAAGGAGACTCCACACCTTCTCTGGGCAGCCTCTGCCAGGGCTGTAGCACCCTCACCAGAAAGAAGTTTCTCCTCATCTTTGAATGGAACTTCCTATGCTCCAATCCCTCAGTCCTCTTTGTTGCCCTACGCTGGACTCTCTCCAGTAGTTCCCTGTCTCCTTTGAACTGGGGAGCCCAGAACTGGATGCAGTATTCCAGTTGTGGCCTCACCAATGAAGAGCAGAGGGGAGAATGACCTCCATTGACCTACTGGCCACACTCTTCCCTGTGCAGCCCGGGATTCCATTGGCCCTCTTGGCCACAAGGGCACATTGCTGGCTCATGGATAGTTTACTGTCTACCAGGACCTCCAGATCATTCTCCTCAGAAGTGCTTTCCAGCACGTCTGCCACAAATTTAATAATAATTAATATTTTGCAGACACTGAATGGTAAAGTTGTGAGCCATTTGCATGTTCTGCTCAAATGTGTCTCAAACTCCAGCAAGCTTCAGCAAGAACTACTGTTCCAGGAGAGATTAATGGGCTTGGGTGATGAAAAGATAAGTGTGTACTTTCCTCAGTTGGAATTAAATCTGGAGGAAATAAGGTTCTAAGAAGAGTAGAGAAATCACAGGTGGCAGTGATGATAGGAACAAAAGAAGAGGAAAACAGAATAAAATCTCAGACTGTTTATCAGTTGATAGTGAAGGGATTGCAACTTGCAGCAGAGAGAGATAAATTCTTTTCTCCTCTATGCAAAAACAGAGGAGAAAACCATAGCAAAATCCTCCAGTGAGGGATTTCCTGGAGACAGTCAGCTCAGACTGAAAAATTCGTTTCTGAAGCATTACATTCCTACCATTATGGTGCCTAATGATATGGACATCTGACAACACAATCTTTTCTGATCTCAAGACTGTGTGTGTGAGCTGGGAAAAGAAGCTGTCTATTCCTTTTTCTTTAATGCTGGAATTTATGACAGGATAAAGCATGGTACATGCTTACTGAATATCTTTGGCTCCCAATGCTTATAACTTTATGCTCCAGAATCATTATGTGTAGAAAAATAATAAATTCTTTATGGTCAGCTTGCAGAGTAGGAAAACTGTTGCTCTCCCAGTGCATATCCAGATACTGTGTGTCTGGATGCTGGTATTTAAGCAAATTAACATGTCAGAGTGGGCTCCTCATCTGTGGCATCCTATGCAGATATCCCCAGCCATGCCTGCATCCACTGCAGGCTGTCCCTGACCCTCCCTGATTTACTTTATTCAACTCATTGTATCTATCTGAAGATAGGGCGTTTTGAGGTAGCTACCAACTCCTGTTTAATATGAGGAAACACTTCTTAAACAAGCCCTAGGTGCAAATCCTGCCGATGAAGAGACATTCAGATATTAAATTGGCTGAGCTCTGACCTCCACGGTGCATCTACAGTTTGCCACATGGGAAGAAGGTCCAGGGATGCTGCAATACATTTATGGTGGTGTGAGTTTGTATTTGGACTGAACTCACACTACCATCACAGTCTTAAGGCAAAGGCTTGTGGGGCTTGGGCCCTGGGCCACAATTTGAACAAAAATCTCAGGCCAATCTTGGTCAATAGCTCCTGAAAAATCACATGAAAAAGGGAATTACTGCTTTTATTTCTGGAACTCTGCTGTTGGTAGTGGAAGCCACGGGAGCAATGCCAGATACTCGCTGAGCTGACAGCACCTATGGACAATTTTTTGGTTACCCATATAATACAGCCACTGTTGTGATCATAGATTCATAGAACGGTGAGAGTTGGAAAGGACCTTAAAGATCATCCAGTTCCAGCCCCCTGCCCTGGGCAGGGACACCTCCCACCAGACCAGGTTGCTCAAAGCCCCATCCAGCCTGGTCTTGAACCCCTCCAGGGATGGGGCAACCACAACTTCTCTTCTCTTATACCAGTTGTCAGTGGGCAGAGGAAGTGGCCTTTTCAGCAGCTTTCCAATTTCTAGCCAAGCAGTTGAAATTCATCCAATTATGATGCACCTAATCTTGCTTTCACCACCGAAGGCAGAAAAACTCCTATTAGCTTGAGTGGGAATGCAAGGAAATCACTAACTGAGCCCAGTACGGAGCAGGATTTTCTTTTGGAGGGAGAGGAGAGCTGCACAGTGGCAGAAGCCTTCCCCCCCCCAAATTACCAGGAGTGCTCTGAGGGGACAGGAGGAGCTGCACTTTCTGGTGCGTGTCTGTTATCTCACAGAGCGTGGCAAGAAGAGTTATCCTCCCACAGCTGTACTGACTCCTGACGATGAAATTATTTAATTCAGGAGGCATTCGTTACCTGCAACAACAACAAAATGGCATGCATTCGAGATATGTAAATTAAATTACTTGCTTTTGCACACAGAATTTCAGTCATCAGAGGGAGAGATAATGACTTGCAATACGCTTTTGAGAAGAAACACACAACAATAATCTTATTTACTTTACACTTTAATTTCCTAACGTGCACATGTGCATGGAGGACTTGTTTGTGCAATTGTCAGTTATCAAAGAAATGTCAGACTACGGTTAATTTAATATTGCTGCCCCTCAGGCTTGAGCAGATGGCTGAAGCTCAGGAACTAGCAGAGCTGCCTGCATTAAAAACTGAAATCCGTGATGTGCACCAGGTAGATTCTTGATGTAATGCTGCTTACACACACACGGGCATGCAGACACACACACACATATGGAAAGTAGACAGAATATGAGAAGTGGGCTGTTCAATAATTTTTTTTTAATTCAAATTATTCTCTTTTTTCCAGCAGAAAACAATTGCAAACTCTATTTGCAATCACTTTAAGCTGAATGCCATTGTCCTTTTGACCTGAAACATTCTGTTTTAAGTCAGGTAACACTATATATTGTATTTCTCCACGCTGTCCCATGGGAGCAGCACTCCAGAGCTCTGCTTCTTAAAAAAGTCCCATGATAGATATAACCATTCTCTGATGGAGCAACACAGTGACTCCCAGAAGACACGTATTGGAGCTGCAAAGGTGTTATTCTGCTCCAGAGCTCCATTGCCCTGGAGAGGACCAATTCCTGCTCCCAGGGATACACCACCCTTGACAGGGGAACACCATCTCCTGCAGGATGACCTGAAGTGCTGCTTCCAGCCAGTTCAGGAAAAGATGCTGGCAATGTTGTCTCACCTAGAGAAGAGAAGCTGAGTGGAGACCTCATTCAGGCTCACAGGTGTCTGAAGGATGGGTGAAGGATGGAGCCGGACTCTTCTCAGTGGTTCCCAGTGACAGAACAAGGGGCGATGGGCACAAGCTGGAGCATGGGAAGTTCCAGTGAAATATGAGGAAAAACTTGTTTCTGGTGAGGGTGGTAGAGTCCTGGCAGAGGCTGCCCAGGGAAGGTGTGGAGTCCCCTTCTCTGAAGACCTTCAAGCCCCACCTGGATGCAGCCGTGAGTGCTGTGCTCTGGGCAACCCTGCTTTAGCAGGGCAGTTGGGCTGGATGATCTCTAGAGGTCCCTTCCAACCCTGACAATTCCCTGATTCCTTGATTTATGAAAAAGTCCAAAATTAAATGGTTTTACTAGGGCTCTATAAAAAAATCCTTCAGGCAAATGTCTCTCCTGAAATATGTCAGTGCATAGATACTTTTGTCCCAGTGGGTGATTAAATTAAATGCACCAATATAGAAATTCCCCTGGGAACAAAATACTCTATTTTTCTCTGCTAGAAGTAAAAGTGTACATAAAATTTTTGTTCTCCCTCCCCTCTAAGCAACAGCTATTTATTATTATTATTTTCCATTTCAAAATGGGCCTCTATGGGGAATGCTGCACCCAGGAGACGTTGCAGAAAGTGGCATGACTTCTCCCTCACTTTGAGCCAGGTCCTTGACACTGGGCTGCCTGTCTCAAAGGAGATAGATGCCGTCACTTAAAGAAAACAGGGTAGGAGCACTCTTTTCTATCTCAGCCACCAAGCAGGGGACAGATTCCTCGCTTCTCCAGCCTGGGGTCAGGTCCTCCCTCTGCCCCCAAAGGGTCAGCTACTGCTGTTTCGAAGCCAGGTGACATTTTGAAGCTAGGTGGCATTTGGGTCCTTCTGTAGGTCTAACATTAGAGTTTCCTCGCACGTACAGAAACTGCAAATCGCCTTGTCCTCCCTGGGATTTGTTCTCTCACTGGCTGCGCTGTTATTTAGGGTGAAGTAAGAATACATCATTTTTTCCATCTTGCGAAGGCCAGTCACAATATTGTGCTGAAAGCAGCAGAAAATGCCCTTCAAAATAACAACATAAAATGTTATTAATGGCTTCTAAAATGTTCTGGTGCAGCCTGCCCTGGTTTCCTTTTTTGTGAGTACCATAAACATCTGTCCAACTCCGTAGCAGAGGAATGACAGAAACTAAACCGTTGCTTCAAAAAGTTTTAAAATCTCAGCCCTGTTTGGATTCTCACTTGGGCTTTAAAATTTCCTTTAGCAATAGAATTTGTGGCTTTTCTTTACAACTATAAGGAAAGGTTGTGTATGAAAGTACCATCTATATCCTCTGGCCAGCAAAGCATCCACGATTGCAAAGAGAATGGAGATGGAGGGGATGGAACTGGCACACACAAAAAACATACCCCAGCCAGACATCCCAACCCAACACCTTCTCCTTCCAGCTGACCTCCTAAATGGACATTATCTTCCTTGCAATGAACAGTGAGGCAAAATATACGATCTTAGGAGCACAGTGCTTTGTCAGCATCTCCCATCAAGCGCTATAGTTAGACAAATGTCCTCAGCAGTGCCCTTACTCAGTGTATGTGACATTCACACAAGGTTGGGTTGTTTCTTTCCTTGCAAAAAGGAGATATAACACTAAGGACTTTGCTAAAGTGTTTCCAGAGGTACCCTANCCCCTGCAGCAGCTTCAGACCATTTCCTCTGGTCCTGCCATTATTCACTTGAGAGAAGAGGTCAACACCCACGTCTCTACAGCCTCCTTTCAGGTAGTTGCAGGGCTGCTGGTCCATTGCTCTGTATTTGTACGTCTCCCTTGACCCAGAGTGGCTCCACTGGTGCTCTGGTATCCTACAGCCGATCAGACCGACGGGACAAGAACGGTCCAAATCTGTAGGATTAGAAACTCATGTCTTCCAAGAAACACATGAGAAGAACAGACTGTTTGTTCATTGCAGTCTCTTCCTTAAAGCAGTGCTCCAGAATGCGGAGGCTGGAAAATTGCCGAAGGTAAAAGAAATCTGCGTCAGCTGACAGCTGATGAACTTCTTGTTCAGAGACATGGGGCCAAAATCTGTGGGGACTTATGCTGTGGAGCAACTGTGGAGTCAAATACATGGATGGCAGAGTGGTGCTGGGTGTCTGGGCAGAGATTAGCTAGAGAAAGATTGGTGGAAGCTGTTTTGCTTCACTTTTGTGTGTAAGTGTCATGATTGGGAGCAGAGAATAAGTAGCTAGCCACATGCATCTCCTCTGGGTCCCTCAGGACTGAATTCCTGCACAGAGCGCTGACAAGCACAATATACGCTGGCAATGCGGGCTGGCAGCCCAGAAGGTAAACTGTGTCCTGGGTTGCATCAAAAGGAGCATGGCCAGCAGGTCAAGGGAGGTGATTCTGCCCCTCTATTCTGCTCTGGTGAGAACCCACCTGGATTACTATGACCAGCTCTGGAGCCTTCAGCACAGGAAAGACGTGAATCTGTTGGGCCCAGAGGATGGCCACAAAAATGGTCAGAGGGCTGGAACACCTATGCTGTGAGGTCAATCTGAAACAGTTGGGGTTGTACAGCCTGGAGAAGAGAGGCTCGGGGGAGACCTTTTTGCGGCTTTGCAGTATTTAAGCAGGGCTTAAAAGGAAGATGGAGACAAACCTTTTAGCAGGGCCTGTAGCATTAGAACAAGGGGTATTGGTTTTAAAGTAAAAGAAGGTAGATTTAATTCAATATAAAGGAGAAATTTTTTACAATGAGGGTGGTGAAGCGCTGGCAAAGGTTGCCCAGAGAAGTTGTGGATGCCCCATCCTTGGAAACATTCAAGGTCAGGTTGGATGGGGTCTGAGCAACCTGATCTAGTTGAAGATGTCCCTGCTTATTGCGGGGGGGTTGGACTTCAAACCTTTAAAGGTCCCTTCCAACACAAACTATTCTATGTTCTATATTCTATGAAAATAAAATTTAAAGAAAAAAGATCCCGAATCCTGATCCTACCTTCTTACATCCCAGCATGTGCTGCATAGCGAGGCAAGCACACAGATGTACCTTGTGTAGCATAAAGTCAGTGAAACACCAATTTAACAAGGCTCCTGAGGGGAATTCTTCCTGTACACAAACACATAATAAAGAATAATGGAAGAATCACTGCATAACCTGAAAATCTGTAGGAACTGGAGTCTGCCCCAGATCTTCTGTAATTCAGGCACCTGTTCAACTTTCTACAGAGGTAGCCCTGTTTCACTTGTTGAAAGTATCCTTGGGCTTCAAATTAAACACACACACACATTAAAACTAGAAACTAAATCCCTGGCATCAAAAATAGCTGTTTATACCACACTAGCAATGAAGTCAGGCTGGATTAAAAGCTTTTTTTGTATGTTTGTTTTAATTTGTTTGTTATGCCTGACCTTAAAACAAAATTATTCACAATTCTTTTGGATGAAGTGAAAAAAATCGACACAAATTCAATCTATTTAGCACTTTATCAGATTGGAGCACTATTTCTTTTAGCTACTGTGAGAGGAAAAGCCACACATTTCAGCCCACGCTTCTCATGCAGTTAATAACTTAGGCTTTTTGCACAGGCAAAGGGATCTTAAGTCAATGGAATATTGACTATTACATGGTTAGTATAATTAATGAAACTGAGATCTTCCACCTCCATGGGCCCTAAAACAGTAGGAAATGATGGCTCCTTGTGACAGGTGACCCCTGAGCCCTCTGGCAGGAGAAGAAGAAGCGGGCATGAAGAAATGTCATATATTTCTCCAAGTGAGTCCATGACCGGGCTGTTAATGCATGAGAGAACAATGTACTCCCATCTCTGCCCTGCATCAAGAGGGGTTTCCTAACTCCTTTTCTAGAGACAAGGCTAATGGAAAGAAGGCAATTTATAAACTTTTCTCTAAGTGGATTTAAATCCACTGCCTTATGAGAGATCTCAAAAGTTTCATCTTCTCTATTTCAGATCTTTGGGTAAGAATGTTAAGAAGATAGGTCTTGGGGATGGCGCTCTCAGGTCAATCTCAATTCCTTGCCTCGGGCAGTACATGAGAAAAAGCAGAGAAGAGTTATTTTCCTTTTTAAAAGAATTTCCTGGTCACTTTTCAGGAACAAATAACTGACTCAGACAAAGATTTCTGTTAGCCTCTCAAAGCTTAATAAAAAATTGAACCAAAATCAGAATATTCACGATAAGAACAGTTGAAAAATAAAATATTTCATGAAATTTTCTGAATGCTTCCACTTTGCAGGATTTTAAAATGGAACATTTACTTTTACATTTCCTAAGCACTAGAATTCTTAGTGCTTTATAGCTTGTGGCAAACTCTTTTTTTAATCTTTTGTTTACTGAAAGACTTCTTCTCTGGGAAATGCTAGTCCATATGAGGATTTTGTTAAATGTTTCAGCTAAAATTTTGTCAAGGAAAAAAACCAGGAGAAAATTAAACTTGAAAAAAAAAGGTTACAAGGTAGTAGTTTCTGTAAATAAAGCACTTTTCAAAGTGACTGCTTTTAACAGTAGCAATATCAAGAGCCTTTTGACCTTGTCTACTCACAATCAAATTTCAAATGCATCTGAAACAGAATTAGCCAAATTACATTAGGCTGAAAAACAGCAATCAGAAGGCTACATGAAATTAACTGAAATTGATTTTCATTACAAGACTCATCTGAAATAATTGTATTATTTACTGTTTAAATAGTCCAAGAAGTCAGGACAGATTTTCGTGGTAGTTGTACTACGTTCTCTGTATTTTCCCCTTTTACACAAAGACTTTTGAAACACTGGCAGCAATAGCAGGGTTGTCATCAAATCAGTCAAGATACGAAAAGATCATGTGCTGTTTTGTAAATGCTCTACATCTCTCTTAAACTCCCCGCTGTACAGATCTGGCGTGGAGGCTGGATGTCCAGAAGTTCCTTTGAGCAGAAGGATGCTGAGTCTCATTATGCCTGTAGACACAACCTTACCTTACTGCAAAATTGGAGTCTGGCTAGTTGGGGCAAAACCAGTGATGCTTGCATCTCACACTGACTGGTGGTCCCCATGATGCCCTTTTTGCAGTGATAAATGGTTGCCTATCAGACCATATGAGTCACAGAATCATGGAACTCTCAGTATTGGAAGGGACCTCTAGAGATCATCCAGTCCAACTCCCCTGCTAAAGCAGCATTCCCCAGAGCACAGCACTCAGGGCTGCATCCAGGCGGGGCTTGAAGGTCTCCAGAGAAGGGGACTCCACACGCTCCCTGGGCAGCCTGTTCCAGTCCTCTGTCACCCTATCATCAAGTAGCAGACCACAGCGATCTTTCTCAGATCTGATTTTATTCCATTTTTATATCATAATAAATAAAATCCACATCACTACGATCTGCAGCTGCAGCATCTTTTCCCTGGGGTTTTTTGCATGGTAAGAGAGGGGAGGGATGCTGTTTACACCATGAAGGTACGGACCACCCAAGATAAGGGCTTATGTTCCCTACAAAGGGATGGGATGGGTGCTTTCACAGCTTCCAGCAGCAGTACTACCTGCCTGAAATATGCTGCTCACATCTATCCCATAAGCACTGCAGCCAGCTCTGAAGTCCTCAGCACAGGAAAGACATGGACCTGTTGGAGCGGTTCCAGCAGAGGGCCACAAAGATGCTCAGAGGGCTGGAGCACCTCTCCTATAAGGACAGGCTGAGGGAGCTGGAGTTGTTAAGCCTAGGGAAAAGAAGGCTCCAGGAAGACCTTATTGTGGCCTTTCAGTACGTAAAGGGGGCCTACAGGAGAGATGGGGAGGGACTCTTTATCAGGGAATGTAGCAATAGGATGAGAGATGATGGCTTTAAACTGAAAGACGGGAAATTTAGATGAGATATTAGGAAGAAATCTTTTCGTGTGAAGGCGGTGAGACATTCAACTGATTGCCCAGAGAAGCTGTGGCTGCCCCATCCCTTGAACTTGAACTGGATCCCTTGAACTGGAGGGGTGCAAGACCAGACTGGATGGGGCTTGGAGCAACCTGGTCTGGTGGGACATGTCCCTGCCCATGGCAGGGGGGTTGGAACTGGATGATATTTGAGGTTCCTTCCAACTCCAACCGTTCTGTGATTCTACAATTTTCTGAGAGCAAGGCAGCGCTTTCTAGCCTAACAGCAGAAAGAGAAGAATTGTCTGTGTATCTTTTGCATGGGGCAGCAGACACACCACTGCCACCTCCTCTGTTTCATTTGGTGCCCAGCCTGCGTGCCTGGAGTAGCAGGCAGAATGTGTCACCCAATGACTTGTATCTGCTTCAGTTCAGGGTCTGTTCTGCTTCACCTTAACTGGAGTTAAGTCTCCTTGTTATCCTCCACATGCAGTTTTAGCTCTGTCTGTACTTCTTTTTTAAAGATAGAGATCCAATATGCTTTTGAAAAGATATGTTTATTTACTTGTTTGAAAGATTGATTTCAAAATTACAGAGGCTTTTCCACTAACAGAAGATGAGTTATTTGGTCAGCAGGAGCAGGTGCTTGTAATTCAGGCAGAACATAAATGGAGAAATGTTTGTAAATATGACCCTTAGACTACATCACTTGGCATAATCGTGTTTCAGCTTCTTTCTCTCCTCTGAGGAATGAGGTTAATGTCCTGATTTTGCTCCAATAAGGAGTTTGCAGTTGACTTTACCAGGCGCAGCATCAAGGTCCAGGTATGCTGTTGTGTTTCAATCATCCACTGAATGGTAGGTCAAAGCCTTTTAACTTTGTGTTTGCTTCTTCTAGGTCAAAAATCTAGATCGCTCAAAGACCTTTTGTAACCTAAAGGACATCTGAGTTAAAGCGTGTTACAGGTGAACCAGAATCATGACTAAGTGGCCACAGACAGAGAAGGTAAGGCTTTGAATGATAGTTTGGAAACTATCCTTATGAAAAAAAACCCAGAACACTTCTGTGCATTGGTGTACTTGCTGAACCTGATGAAAGAATTGCAAGCCACAACATTTTATTTTTACTTAAAGCTCTCTGCCGTGCATTTCACATCATACGGTGAAGTGTCTTACAGCTCAAATGGCACCTTCCATCCCTACTGTCCCATACAAAGGTTGAGAGAAGGAGTAACGGGAATATTGGTCCTCAGGCAACTCTGACCAGTGTGTTGATCCCAGCAGCGTTGGGGCAGGTGACACACAGCGGAAGGAGATGGAGCTAGACAGGGTTGTTCAAAAGCCTGCTCCCCTTTGCTGTTAATGGGAGGAGTGGAATGCTACATACCCTATAAAAGATTGGGACAATGGTATGTCATGCTGGCAATCATCATCTTGAAGATGGCAGTGGGATTTCGTATTTGACACCCAGTAGGGCTGTGTCCCGAGCTGTACACATCACTGCTGCTCGTACGGCTGCTTCCAGCTGCAAGAGAACACAGGAAGTTAAAGCCTGACCTTCAGGTCGAAGAGATTCAGCCTTTAGCTTTTTGTTTGCATCAGTGCTCAGCTCCCACCTGGGATTCATCTTCACCGAAAACTTGTGTCTCAGACAAAAGGACAGATTCTTGCCTCTAGAAATCTCTATCTCTCTCTACTTTGACTATAGTGGGAGTCTAGATACTAGACTGGACTAGATATCTCACTTCTAGGTAAGTGAAGTGGACCCCACAGTAGCTGCCTTCAGTTGTGACCACTGAGAAGAGACAGTATGGGTCTCAAGCCGTGAAAAAATCCAGCTGCACTCTCATTGCAAACAATTAACCTTAGAAAACGTTTGACTTGAGAGGGACAGTGATTTCATATATCATGAAAATAAAATTCTGCCCAGTTCTGCTATCAATAGTACATGGCAAAACAAAATACAAATAACCAACCTTTCACACAGGTTTGAGTGCCTTACACATTCTTTACACTCAACACAATGTCAGCAAGAATTTTTCCGTTGCTGCACAGAAAGATAATTGCAATTTTACATTGATAGAAATGCAGGACAGCTGAAGTGAACTTGTTGGATTTTATTGTAAATATACAAGCTAAAGTCTTCTAGAGAAACCCTGAACTTTACAGTTGAGAATAACTGTGCTTTGAGCACTGAAGTTCTACATTTGAGGTTGCCTGCAAGACAAATTTGCAGTTCTAATTAAGGCTGCTGAAAGTCAAAGTAATACCACCTAGTAATAATATGAGCACAAAGAAAGTTGGCTCCAGACGACTTTGAAAGAAGTTGGCAAATTAGTAGAGAAGGTAGTGATTTTCCTGATGCAAAGAAACAAACCATGCAGAACATCTGTAACTTTAAAGTAGCTGGGGAAAAAAATGAAGGGAAGACATATCAAAAGAGAAAAATAATTTTTGGAGAAAAGCAAGACCCATTACCATACCAGAACCCACCACTGCCTGATATTCCAATTAAAAAGCACTCCTTAACTTGCAAACTTAGTATAGAATTTTTTTCAGTATAATACAGTTAGGAAAAGCCTGATCCCAAGCCGCAAATCTAACCCTTGGCAAACTCACTCTCCAAAACTTTTTGGCCTGTCCACCGCTGAAGAAGAAGAGTTAAAAAGTCCTTATGCTGCATCAAGTCAGCCTGGTAGGTCAAAAGCATTCCCTTCTGCCTCATGTGCCTCAAATCATCTTGATGAAGGGGTCCCTCACCTGAAGAAACACAAGGACCTACTGCCTCAGAAGAATATCAAATGAGATCTATTTTGAAAAATGTTCTCTCACTTAAAGCTGTTTATTGGCAGCATCAAAAGAGAGAAAACAAAAAAGAGAGACCAATTAAAGTGGTGGGTTTCTGTAAAGGAAATTAATCACTGTTTTGGCCTCAAAGCCTGAACAGAAGTGTAAGAACTGGTAATACACAGGATGAGAGAATCGAAAAGGGGAAAAAAACACCCAACCAAACTTGGAAGTGCCCTCTGAAGATTGTTTAGTTCAACCTCTCTGCTCAAGCAGGGTCAGGTATCACAGGTTATCCAGGACCATGGCCAGCTGGGCTTGGAACATCTCCAAGGATAGATACTCTGCAGTGTCTCTGAAGCAAGCACCAGGATGTCCCTCCTTGGTTATCAAACCTCACAGACATCAAGCTCTGCACATCAAAAGGAAGCTGAAATTTAAATATTGCAAGAATTCATGTAAATGGATAACAGAGAAACAGTCCTAAATATCCAGAAATATTTCATCAGTCACCTTTGAGATTATTTATTTAGATTTTAGCAGATGTAATCTATTTTTAGTTTTTTATAAAAACTATTTCAGAGTACTTAGAATTCTTTACTGTGTTGTCCTCTTTAGCTTTCCAGGACTGTGTCTGGGTTAAAAAAAAATAAAAGAAGTAGCAGTAACATTATTATTTTTGGAAACATGCATAAACCAGAAGGTAGGATCAGTGTTGTGGTACCAAACCTCAGCAATACACTTACAAGCAATTTTCCAGCAGATGATTAAACACGTGTTCATCAACAACATCTTGGATTTGACTGAATGCCACTTGGCAGCACATAAAGTATTACTGAATGAGCTGAGTAAATTTATAAATATTTGTGTGATCTTATGAGACCATGCAAACCTTTCACCTGCCATGGGTTTAGGTTAACCTCCCCTTGCTCTGCTTGTTAGAAACAAGCATCGATGTGAAGGATCAGTCTTTCTTTTTCTCTCATACTTATTTATTCTTTTTAATTATAAGTTCTCTTATTTTGCCTGTTCAACAACTTTACGCCCTGAGCTGCACTGAAGAGATTTGTACCCGTTTAACTGCAACAGAGTGACTAGTGAACTTCCCTAATGTCTGCTTGTTTTTACATCAGCCCAATTTATACCTCAAGGAAATGTTTTAGTTCAGCTAAGATATACCCAAGAAAATAAGGCTAGATTGAGTTAAATCAATGGAAATAGCTGCACTCAATCTACTTTATATTGCTGAGTCGGAATTTGTGCCATTAGCAGGGGAAAGGAACTTACTTTTTTTTTTTTTTCTAAATAAACAGTCTGAGTTACTGATTCATCAAGGAGATAAAATGAACAAGCAGTTGTTTTTATTAGCCAATACCCTGCATTAAAGCACTGCAAAAAATGCAGTCCACACTTTCTATGTAAAAAATAATGGGCTTTTTCCTTAGTGATATCTCTAACTGAAGTTTACCATCTTAGTCTAAAAAACTTGTGGAGACCAAACACAAGTAATTTTAACTTTCATGCAGTTTGACAACTGCACCATACATAACCATTACATCAGCTAGTCACACAAGGTCAAAGGAGGATATACAGAAAGACAGAATAGGCCTCCGATACACAGTCTTGTTCTCCAGCTCATTAGAACGCCTTAAGATCAAAGCAATAAACATTTTCTAGATGGCATAAAAAATGTTTTCAAGGTCATCTGTGCTCGTGTTTACATTGAAGCCTTTGCTTACAGTTGCAGTGATTTCTTTTGAAGGGATTCCCCCAGTTCTTTCTGCACATTGGGGCTATTTTGCTGCAATCACAGCAGATTTCTGTCAGAGGCACCAGGATGGAAGCTCTGCTCAGGAGGAGGCAGCACCATCCCCAGCCATGGGGGCACAGGAGGGTCCAAAGCAGTGACTGGCACTGTAGGTACCTTCAAGTCACATGCAAGGGGGTGGCTTCTCCTCCAAGGGATGGGACAAAATCTATCCAAAGGGAAAGCCCAGGACCACCAGCAGCATAGGTGTGACTACTCATCACCAGCTGCTTCATTCCCCTGGCTCATTCATGCTGTGTTGAACCATTTGCTAATGTAGGCACAGCCCCTGAAGGTTTTTCAGTAATTAAGACTTGCAATCTAGGTATTTATGGTTCTGTGAACACCACACGTTTGCTGGAAACCACATGGCCATCAGTTTTCTGAGGTCTGGCAGGCAGGTATTAGAGCTGTCTCTGGAGATTTCGAGTGTTGTGGAGGGCAGAGGACATACATGAGTGGTGCTTAGGGATGTGGTTTAGAGGTGAGTTTGGCAGTGCCAGGTTGATGGTTGGACATGATGGTATTAAAGGTCTCTTCCAAACCAGACAATTCTATGATTGTATATCTCTGGTTGACTGTTCCCACCTGGCATGGCACTCCATGATCTGCCACATGGATTGGACTGGACGTAAGATGCTATCTGTCTTTTCTCTATTTTTCCACTGATTTGAAAGATGTAGTGTTTCAATGAGGACCTGAGAAGCAACAGGACTGAGGAGGTGTATTTTATCTCTAAAGGATTGTAAACAAGATGTTATCCTGATTTCTCAGAAAGGCCAGGGACATAGATCTGTCACGTAGTACAGACATAACTCTTATTTCTTTTCCACACCAGAGGACTTCAACAGAGGGGCCAGAATTATTGAAGCAGTGCATGGCTTGTCTAGGAAAAGTTTTGCTGGCTGTGAATTCATGTGATATTTTTTGTTCTGTCTGAAAAAAAGTTTCTCTTTGGTGTAGGTAGTTATTGGCAGCCTTTCAGTTCAGGTACAGCATATTTTGGTCTGTTGTGCCTGAACACAGGGGAGGTCTTGACTATAGGGATGAAAATGTTCAAGATCCATCAGTAATTTTTAATGTTTCAGCTGTCAAAATTGCCAGACTTTCAGTATGCCTTCATATATCCTGACAAATTATTAAAAGTTAGAACTATTTTTCAGTAGCCCATATTAACAGGATATATTACAGCCCATATTACAGGATGGTAAATGTAGATTAAAAATTCACTTTTCATTTTCCTTTAGCAGAAAGTCTATTTTTAAATCATTGAGGAATTTGTTTTAAGGCGTTTAGCTAAAACAGCCTTCAAATAGTTTATTTTCATGAACGTTTCATGGTAAAACTTGAAGTGATGACAATACTCTCAGAGATTTAATAAACAGCCCAGATTGCTTAAGAGTCTGTAATGCTCACATTATTGAGTCCTTTTGCTTCTCTGGTAAAAATACTACCCGTAATCTTAAAACGAAGTGGTGGTATTAAGCAAAATACCACCTGGCCAAGGATATAATATTTATTTTTGCTAAGAAGTCTTGATGTCTATAGCATTCATTTCTTTTTTAAGTAACTACTGCCAAGCTTTGTGCCTGCAAACAGAAGATTGTTATTTTCAGTCCCAAACAGAAATGTAATTGCATTATCATAAAAGTCACATTGCTCTTGGCTGTATTGCAAACACCCACTCGTGGGTATCCACTTGACCCCAAAGGTGGCATCAAATGTAAAAGATTTCTGGATAACAAAGACGTTAGGTCCTTCCACTCGTGTCTGCAGGATGAAAACAGCAAAAATCCCGCCAAAATTGTACTCTAGCATCAGTAAAAGAATAATTCAAGGTGTCTTAAAATGTTTATCTTGTTTTAAGGTCACAGGAAAATAGAGAAAGCAGTTATAAATAAAAAGAAGAGATTGAATGTAGGAAAATCAAGAGTCACTCTAGTAAAACCAGTGGAAGCATTTCCCTGCCCAGTGCTGCAGTACTCTGTGCTGACGGGCTCATATCACCTGCAGCGGAGGTTCTCTTTCCTACAGAGACCTGCCAGGGTATCTTGGTGCTGCTGGTTAGTGATTTAAATCAGGAAGACACCAGCAGCTCTGCTGTGGTGGCAGGAAATGTCACCCACAGCTGGAGATGTCCCCGCTGCACCGAGCGGGTCCCATCCTTGCTCTTCTTCTTGGATGGCTATTGGTACCCCAGGCAAGATGCAGACAGCTCTGCTAATAGATATATAGCTTCCTCTGGGGCTGTTAATAGATATATTTCTGCTATACATACAGCCATCTCTGACTCCTGCAAGAATGGAAATTACTTTATTTCCCAGGCCAGACACCAGAGGATTACAATTTATCAGCAGACTGCAGGGTCACTTGCTCCGTGTGATTTAATTTAGGCAATTTTCTACTATGCTGTCGCCAACAATTGCTTAACCAAAGTACTTTTTGAATTGAACAGGCTTTGTTCTGTGATACTGTTTTTTAGCCCAAATCACTGATGTCCTTTTCCAGTTTGGGTTCAGTTACTACCCTCACTGGGCTCTTGTCCCCCTGCCTGGCTAGGAGCAAAGCATCCCACTCACACTTGCTTCTCCTCCTGGGGACAGCTGCCTGGAGACCAGATGGACAGGAGCAGCCTGGTGGGGGTGTAAAACACTGAAACACTGCTTGAGGAAACCAGCTCCTCACCCCACATGAGAGACTGGGGAAGAAACCAGGAGATTTTGTAACTTGGGACCAGTTTCAATGCCACAGGATGGTGCAAGCAGTGCTGCCTTCACCTTCAAATAAATGAAACCAATTTCAGTATGTTTTTATGTATTCATACACTTCTTTTTTTTTTTCTTAAGTATCTATAAGAGCTTGTTTTGTGTTGTGGTTGAGCCACAGGGTAACACTGTACTGTTGCAGGAGATCAAATGTCCCCGTGCACCTCACTGGCCTGGCTGGTTAGTGTGGATGACACATCCCACAGCCAGCACGGCACAAAGAAATACCATCGCTAGCACCCTGTCCTTGTTTCCACATGGACAGGGGCAGGTTTCTCCCCAGGGTTATAATAAAGAATCATAGAACGATTCAGGTTGGAAGGGACCTTCAAAATCATCAAGTTTCACCCTGCCTGCCCTGGGCAGGGACACCTCCCACCACACCAGGTTGCTCCAAGCCCCATCCGGCCTGGCCTTGAACCCCTCCAGCGATGGGGCAGCCACAGCTTCTCTGGGCAACCTGTTCTAGAGTCTCACCACCCCCACAACAAAGAATTTCTTCCTAAAATCTATTCTAAATCTACCCTCTTTCTATTTCGAACTGTTACCCTTTGTCCTACCACTCCACTCCCTGATCAAGACTCCCTCCCCATCTCTCCTGTAGCCCCCTTCAGGGACTGAAAGGCTGCCAGAAGGTCTCCCTGGAGCCTTCTCCAGGCTGAACAGCCCCAACTCCCTCAGCCTGTCCTGATAGGAGAGGTGCTCCAGCCCTCTGATCATCTTTGTGGCCCACCCCCGGACCCGTTCCAACAGATCTCCAATATGTCTGAGATCTCTGTCTCCAGCAGCTCTGCTCCTGACAGAAATGGCCAGCGCTTCTGCCTGAAAGGCTGAAATCTCATCACAATCAAAATTTCTCAGAGCTCAGCAGGTGCTGTAAATCCCTGCTTGCTTTACTCAGGTGGGTGGTAACATTGCTTTTAACACCTCTAGTGCTAGGAGGAATGCAAGCTGGATTCAACTTCCTACGAGCAAAAATATGAGCTATTTCAAATCTTACTCTTTTTATATCTGGCCCTCAGATTAGACGGGAATTTGTGCCCTGTATTTAAGAAGTAGTGCTGAATTTCTGCCTCTGCTATCACAATATTCCTGTCAGCTAAAACATCTTTTGAAATGCTACTGCAATTATACATTTATCAGCCAAATATGTTTCCAGCTGAGCAAAAAAAGAAAAAACTAGATTTTGCTTGGGAGCTTCAGAGTTTTTTAAGTTACAGAGTGATTCCCTAGAATATACACATGAGCAATTACCACCTTTAAATCATGCCCTGTACATTACATACATGAATAATGTATATGCTAGCCAGCAGTATAAGAGAAAACAGTGCTACATCACAGTCTGGTCTGTGTGACCTGAAGATACTGTGAACCCTGGGAGACAGGGGAAAATGTAGACATAATCCTCACCTGGCTGTCCATCACAGGGCAAGGAGTCCATAGCATGGGGGCATTCCCACCATGGGTTGTCATCAGTGAAGATGTCAGAGCTAGTGTAGTAGCTGTATACTGCCTTTTATAATGACTAAAAAGAAACAGGCAATTTCAGGATGCAATTTCTGTGGACAGTTCAATGTTTACTTTATGACAAGATGGTGTAATGAATCCTGTCTACTCGCTCTGAAAACGTGCTTCTGTCAGCCACAGTGGGAGAAGGCTCTGAAGAAAGGACTTATACTGCTTTTCCAGAACATTTTTTCCCTAAATTGCGAGGAAGGTCCTGTCCTTCCTCACAAACTTCAGGGAAATATCCTAGAGCCACTGGGTCAAGATTTGATCCTTTCTGATGAAGAACAAGTGGGTGAGAAACACTGCAGGTCCCATGAAAGCAGAACTATCAACGCCACAGGCTCTTCACCAACCATTTGTCCTGCTCTTCAAACCTTTACTATTTCCCACAGGCAGTTTTAAAACAAACAGAAAAACAGTTGCCAGAGGAACTAAATGGTGTTCCAGTCAGTAAACATACAGTTCACAAAACCAAAGTCCTTTGTTGACCCATCGCTATTGATGTACTTAAGCATGGGGCAGGTTCTCAGCTGCTGTAAAAGGACCTGATGGCACTGATGTCCCTATTCTGTGATCTGCACGGACATCCTCATGTCAGGATCCGCAAGGATGTCCCCATGGTGTGACCTGCACAGATGTCCCCATGGCGGGATCTGACAGCAGTTCAGTCCTCCAGTGAGAGCAGGTCAGCAAAAGCTCTGGCTTTTCGCTGATGTAAAATTCAGTCCCTTCAAGGAAATTATTAACTTTTTCCTGTGGATGGGAAAGGGACAAATGGTTTTCTAGAGAACAATATTCACCGACATTTACATCATTCAGCGAGCTATTGTTTCCTCATGTAATTGCAGTAATGAGGAAGGGAAAAACATCTCTTTCTTGCTAGAAGGTCAGAGAACTCTATTGAGGAAAACACTGTCACAAAGAAAGTATTTTTACAATCAAGTAGCCAATTATACCAAAATGGAAATAAAAGTGTTTAAATGACAGAATAATTAAAATTGTAATAATAATAGGCTTTAGAAGAAATTATGAAATGTGAAAAAGCATGAAAAACTCGGTTTGTGACAGATGATTAACATAGGGCTATAGATCAGATCAGATTAAAAAAATAACCTTTCCTGTCTAAACAATAGGTCATTTTTGAACAGAAGGAACAGTGCAGGTAATGTGAAAGGTCAGGATTTTGGTACTCTCTTACAGAAGTACTAGTACAAGTCCACAGGTACAAATATTGTACCTATGAGAACAAAGAGAAAAGGGTTCCAAAAAGGAGCAAAAGGGGCTGGATACCCAAGTCCTGCAGAAACTTCACATCATATTTGTCAACCTTACCTGCTGACTCTCTCTGGAAACTCCACGCTACTCAACTTTCCAATAAAGCATACAAAGGAGTACGCACAAGCCCTCGGCAAATTTAAGATCCTATCACAACATCCATGTTCTTCTGTCTTCCTGCTGCTCTTCCTTTGTTTCATTAACTTGTATTTCCACACCCGTCTCTCCAGAAAGCCTCTCTGAGGAGCATGAACACACTCCGTGCACCGGCCAGGGCACGATGCGAGGCGTATTCAGTAAATTCAATCTTCAGAAGCCACCCAAGACAGCCATCCTCAGGTGCTCCACAAAACTGATGCAAGTGTAAAGGTGGTGGGACAACAACAAACACACCTGAAAAAAACCCAGAAGATAAAAATAAAACAAAACAAAACAAAACAAAACAAAACAGGTCATATTTTAAAATAGTGACACAACTGCACAGGAAAAAAGTCTAAATCTGTCAATCTCAGTCAAAAGGCGAGATTTTCAACTGATGTGTCTGGGTCTTCTGATTTGTTTAGGGTGGGGTTTCTACCTTTATACTGTTTACCAAGTTAAAGCAGCACCTCCTCCTGCATCTTCCTTTTCTGAACACAATCCCCAGGCGGGTGACAGGAGCGATACCTGCTCAAGGCTTGACTGGTTGATGCTATTGACATATAACAACACATGGTTATCCCATGTTATTTATTCAGCCCGTTAACCATGGGCCGACACCATTTTGAGCACTGCAAGATCCTGTCAGCAGGGGATTGTCTGTGTTTGTCTTCTCAAACAGCTCCCAACGAGTCTAAATTTAGAGCACTGCCAGCCCGCCTTATCAGCTGGGCACATAAAAGCTGGTATGGATTTAATTAACATTCGCACAACACTGCAGGAGCTAAGTCCCCTGAACGTGGCAGTGGTGGGAATCATGCACAGACAGCAGCATCCAGATGTCAGAGGGAGCCCATGTTTGCCCATTTCCAGTATTCACTGGCAGCCCCTATGCTTTATGCATCCCTGTCCCCAATCCAGGTGCTCCCCCTGGGGATGGCTGCACTGGTGTGGGGGTGACGGCCTCTCCAGCCTCCTCTCTTGCCTCCTCTTACCTCCAGTATGGCTACAACTGAGGGAACCCTCCAGAAACCACAGTATGGGACCAGACGTGAGCAACAATCATAGAATCATAGAATTGTTGAGGTTGGAAGCGACCTTTCAGACCATCGAGTCCAACCATTAACCCAGCACTGCCAAACCCACCACTAAACCATGTCCCTAAGCACCACATGTACCCATCTTTTAAATACGTCCAGGTATGGGATTCCACCACTTCCCTGGATAGCGTGTTCCAATGTTTGATAACCCTCTAGGTGAATAAATGTTTCCTAATATCCAATCTAAACCTTCCCTGGTACAACTTGAGGCCATTTCCTCTTGTACTTGGGAGTACCTGTTAGCTGGGAGAAGAGATCAACCCTCACCTCACTACAACCTTTTAGGTAGTTTTGGAGACCAATAAGGTCTCCCCTCAGCTTCTTTTTCCCCAGACTAAACAACCCCAGTTCGCTCTGCTGCTCCTAAGACTTGTTCTCCTGAGCCCTCACCAGCTTCATTGCTCTTCTCTGGACACACTCTAGCTCCTCAATGTTTTTCTTGTAGTAAGGGGCCCAAAACTGACACCAAAAATCACAATGGTGGCACCAAAGTCACTGTGACACCAGAAGAACCTCATCCTAAAGGAGGATGTGGAGTTCCTTTCTCCGGAGACCTTCAAGCCTTGCCTGGATGCAGCCCCAAGTGCTGTGCTCTGGGCAACCCTGCTTTAGCAGAGGAGTTGGGCTGGATGTTCTCTAGAGGTTCTTCCCACTCTGACACTTCTGTGACTCCATGACTTTCAGTGTTTCATGTCCTTGGCCCAATTTTAAAACCACAGTGAACTAAACAGGAAGACACAGTGGGGAAAAAACCCTCTGAATTTAAAGATTAATTCAAGGGGAGAACTCACACTAGGACTAGTGATTTAATTCAGTGCAAGCATTACTACGGGTATGTGTAATTTAGAGTCTGCTTTGTATTTCTCCAACTCAGAAAGAAAAAACAATATTCCAGTGCTGGTACTCTTAACAAACTGCAATGCATGCCCTCGGCTTTCCACCCTGTAAGCCTCCTGACCACAAGGATTGCTTACAGAGGCAGCCAAAGCAAAGAGCAGGGAACCGTGATTTTTCAAGATTAGAAAAAACAGCTCAATAGCCACCGGCGTTGTGATGGTGGTTTTCATCAGCGACCTTCCAAGGTGTAGTAAGTAGCCCACAGAGAGGAGCTGGAAACCACATCAGCGGTGTTTTCAATTACACAGCACGGTGAGGACTACGTGTGGTCATCTGGGAAGAGACATTATGGGCTGGCGGTGGTCCGCAGGCCCAACTAGTTCAGAAACCACTGATGCAATTTGTGGCACAGATAGTGTTTTCCTGCAGCTTTGAAACCTTTCAGAAAATACCTTTCAGAAAATAAAGAGCGCTTTCCTTTATGGAAAAATCATTACAAAATGATTTTTTACAAAAAAAAGCCTTACAAAATCATACCATGAAGCACATGTATATGGGATATACAAGATAGGCAGTAATAGCCCTTCAGGGAGTCATCATTCAGACATCAAGCACAGCAAGCAAAGTTTTTATACCAAAACCAGGAAGTCTGAGTCCTCATATCACACATATTTTCATCTTTTATCCATGATATTTACAGAATAGAGAGTATACTGCTAAGAGAGCACCACCATATCTATTATATACAGTACAGCAAGTTCATGTCAGGGAAGGATGGAAAGTTTTACTCTAGTTTCAGTAATTTCTTTTCTCTATAACTCTGAAAAATCTCTGGCTTTGGAGAGATGTTTTAGTGAAGTCTACTATCACTCGCAAATGCGATACTGCTGTGTCAGCCCTGGGGTTTCAATCCATACTTCCAGGCTCCTTGCAATTCTGGATCTAGAAGGGTTTTGTTTTCTTTTTTCCATCTACCTCTGATACACAGATAGAGGGAAAGATTTTTTTTCCAGTAACAAAGGAAAATATCATTGTTGAACAACTTGCCTGAAAATCCTTTGTAAATGCCAAAATACCTCACAATATCAGGGGAATTTTTCTGTTGTTCATAATTTTATACAGAATAAAGTAAAAGGGGGCTTTGCAGGGAAACGTCGCTGATTTACTTGTAAATGGCACAGCTCTACTAAGTGCAGGACATTTAGTATTTTCTGCCTCTCTTCTGGTTTAGTTATTGATTTAATTTTAAAAAGCTTCGCAAGCAGAGGCTACAGGAGATTTGAAAGCATTTTCCTTTTAAAATAAAAGAATTAGCTGCTAATATCTAGCTCTGGTGAAGAACTTCAGAGGCGCAGGCTTAAATTTTATTGCCTAGTTCTCAGAGGAGGCTTAAATCCCTCTGTTTTGTCTCTCTGGCTCCAGCGAGTGCAAGGCTGCTCAGTCGTCTTATGGAAGGTGGTTAAATGAGGATAACTGTAACATGCTGGCACCCTCGCCTGGGAAGTGAAATTGGCTTTAGACAGAAGTGGCTCAAACACCCATTTCTACCAACAAATAAAATGCCCAAAACACAGGTGAACCTAGGATCTGCCAGGCAAGGGCTAGGGCAGTCAAAAGCATGTGGGCAAGGGCACTCGGTGGGGAACCTAGGGCTTTTCCTCCACTTCATTTTATCCCATCCTTGAATATAAAAATGGAAATATTCCAGGATACAAAACTCCACACTCGGGTGCCCCCAGAACTAAATGCAGCTGGTTGGTAACTTATTTTTTAGCGGTCTTTCTCCTGCTTTGTGAGTTCCGTTTCCCCTGCAACCAGTGGCATTCTTTAAAACAGAACAGTAGCTTTATATCTAAATACTTACAGGTATGATCCTGTGGAAATATACCAATGTTTGTTCAATGCAGGATTGATTTTGTGCATACAAGATACGTGTTCCTACCCCTTCTTGTGTGGGAAGTTCATTTTTAATTAAAAAACTTTTAAAAAGAAAGAAAAAAAATTCCCACAAAGTGGGAAAGAAGCAGCAACGGTTTCCTTGTTAAAATCTCGACTTTTTTCAGTTCCTATCACTGCTTCACCTGGCCCCCAGGTAGGTACAGTACAGCCAGGCCAGCTCCATTAACATCCCCAGAATCAGCACTTTGATGAGATATGGTTGCATCCCTTGAAACCCAAAATGTCCCGTAGAGGCCATGGAGCAAGCAGCCTACATTAAATCAGAGTTGCTCTGTTTAGCCCTCATCCAGCCTCAGGCCCAACGGCAAAGTCAACCTCAACAGGAAAATCATAGCACTCAGCCCTACAAATAGAAATCCATTGAAACTTACAGATTGTAAGTTTTTGCTGTTAAATGCAAAGACATTTTCCAGGACTTGCAAGTACAAATTCATGAAAGGACTGCTCTTTTTGTCTTTGTCAAATCTTTTGTAGGGTTTGTGGACGTCCTTGGGTCTCTTCTCCAGATGCAGGAACACACAAAGCAAACGTAAGCCACAAGGGTTTGGATAACACACAGATTCAGTTGGTATTGGTTATGTGTTTTCATTAATCAGACTTTACAGGTGAGTTCCCCGGAAGCTTTCTGGGGCCAAAAGGCCCTGAGGACATTTTTACACACACTAAATTGCAATAGTTTGGTGTGGTGACCTGTATCTCTGGGCCGACTGTTGCTGGTGCAGAGTTTAGATCCTCTCTAGCACAATCCAGAAGTCCTTGGGACTTACTGTCTTATAACTTATTGAAATGGCAAGTCACCCAGTGACTGTCCTCTTTGCCTTTTGTCTGGAGCAGGCGATCGTCCCCCTGCTCGGCACTGGTGAGGCTCTATCTCAAGTGCTGTGTCCAGTTATGGGCCTCTCACCACAAAAAAAGACATTGAGGTGCTGGAGCAGGTCCAGAGAAGGGCAACGGAGCTGGTGAGGGGTCTGGAGAGTAAGCCTTATGAGGAGAGGCTGAGGAAGCTGGGGGTGTTCAGCCTGGAGAACAGGAGGTGGAGGGGACACCTTCTTGCTCTCTATAACTCCCTGAAAGGAGGGTGTAGTCAGGGGAGTTGGTCTCTTCTCCCAGATCACAGGTGATGGGACAAGAGGAAATGGCTTCAAGTTGTACCAGGGGAGGTTCAGATTGGGTATTAGGAAAAATGTTTACACTGAAAGGGTTATTAAGCCTTGGAATGGGCTGCCCAGTAAGTGGTTGAGGCACCATCCCTGGGGGTATCTAAAAGTTGGGTTGACATAGTGCTTAATGATGTGGTTTAGTGATGGGTTGTTGGGTTTTTATCAGAGTTAGGTTGATGGTTGGACTAGATGATCTCAAAGGTTTCTTCCAACCTAGACAATTCTATGATTCCATGTGATTTCTCCTATTTCTCTTTCCCAAGTCATGGCCTCAAAGGCTTGTCTTCTTCTAGGTTTGCAGGAGGAAAGCTGCTGAGAAAGCATCTGGCTGAGAATGTGGTTTCATGGCCAGGTGCAGAAAAGGAACCACCAGACACCACCATAGCAGCAGATCCCATGACCAAGAGAGGGGTATATCCCCTACTTTTCATTTTCTGTTGTTAGCTGACTCCCCACAAGAAGAACAGTTATGAATGGTTATTCTGGTATTTTTCAAAAGGGAAATCACAGAAAGGAATACGCAAACCTCAACTTATTTTTAATGCCTTCTTTAATAAGGACTGAATGTTCTCAGTACTCCAGGGGAAGCAGAAGGAGTGGTATATGCAGCCTATATTTAGACTCTGAAACATTATTTCCAGTGCATCCAGTAATGTGTTACAGCTTTCCAAATGGTAGAACAGCCATTGAACTAATTTAATTTCTCGAAGCCTATCTGAAATTCAATAATTGCCTTCAGCTGTCTGAATTTTTACTACCTACCATTAGTCTGTCTGTGATGAGGCTTCCCATCACTTCAGCCAACCTGCCACTGCCCACCGTGCAAATGCCTTCAACTAGCAATATATAAGGTTCTGATGTGCTGGCAGCAGCATAAATCTGCCTCATCTCCCAGATTCAGCAAGGATGAGGTAACTGCTCCTCTGGCTGTGAGGGCAGCCGCTCCCGTTCAACCCTTCTGTCTCACAAGAGATTATAGGTGATGTTTTCACAGCCCAGACTTCAAACATGTAAGTACAGGCAACACGTTTGGGTGTACACACAGTTGTCATCCACAGAAAGATTCACAAATGCTGGAAGAACTGAAATCTTTGTGGGTTCCCATGCAGGAATACACTCTTACACAGCCATAGGGTTTGCAGCTCATCAACTCATGTCAGTCCCACATTCAAGTTATCTGAGTTGTCCAACTGGGCTATCCAGTGAGTGCAAGTTACTTTGCATGAGTCCCCATGAGAACAGCAGAACTTGGAACTCGGGTATTGGTCTCCAGATATTTATGCATCCTTCAACCAATTCCGCTTTCTTGTAATTCTTCAGGACTCTTCGTTTTCTTGCTAATCCTTTTCATTTCTTCTCTTCTATATTCTCTTTCCTGTAAATCAATAGAATTTGCGCAAAATGAAGATGAAAATCTGTGTCTTCTCTAATAAAATCTATTTAATATATTCTTTCATTATTTCAGTGATCTTTTCTGCTTAGAATAATTCTATTATTTTTGCCATTCTATCCACCACCATTCCTCAGTTTTGCTAGCTGTCACGTTGAGTGTATACCCTTCTCTTGCCTCTCTCATACACATCCTGTTCAACACTGGTACCTTGAGATGTTATTAAGGCTCCTCTGCAGGGGTCAAGCATCTTGTGAAAAGCTGATCCAGTTGATATTTAGCACAAAAGCTCCCACCAACAGCTCTCAAAGAAATTCAGCTGGCATGAGTTCTTTCTCAGGCTAATACATGATTAATAGCAAGAAGCCAAAGATTAGGTATTAAAGATAGGATGCTGGCCAGGTGCTTGAGGTTCTGTACTGGGACTATTCAATCCAACCCGTATGTACATACGTAGTCCATCTTGTATGAGTGTGACACAATCGGTTCAGTGCAGTGATGGAAAAAAAGGTATGTAGCGATATGTGCTACAGAGCCTCAAGATAATATAAAATAAATCAGGATAGTCAAATATAAAGCCGACTGCAAAAATTGTCACCAGAACACTAAATAAGTGGACAATAAGCTCGCGGGTGAAATTGAATGCAAATAAAAGCGTAGTCAAGCACAAGGAGAAAATGATCTTGTCCATGCACACCCATCTGATTTATCCCTTAGGAGCCAGGAAAGAGCTCTTGATGTCAATGTGAATGGTTGCCTGAAAATATCACTCAGTGCTTGGAGATGTTCGGAAAGGCAAGTAGACTATTAGGCATGTAGCCAGCAGTATGACCGCTGCAGCAGAGTGCAAAATGTTTGTATATTTGAATTCTATACCTTATAGTCATCTAGGTAACATAGCTAGAAAGTGCAGACAAATGTTCAGGCACGCAAACTCTTTTCTACATCCCAGGAAAAGAGGGCAAAATGGGAAACATCATTATTCTGCCATATAAAAGCACATAAATGCATCTTCAATATTGCTTGCAGTGGCGGTCATCCCAGCTTAAAAATACAATACATTTGAAAACTACAGAGATAAGAGATATGGAACAGTTTCTTTTGAGAGTAGAAAAATGTAGGTTTAGATTCTTAGCATGTAAACAAAAAGACTGGGCATGGGATTCTGCTAGACGCATACACAAGAACTGGTGCTCCAGTTAAAATTAACAAACCAACTGATTTTTCTCACAACCGAAGAACTGTGGACATCTAATAAGATTACTGGCCAGTAGGTTTTAAGCAAACAAATGGGAGTGCTTTTTTATGCAATATTTAACTGAAATGTGAAACATTGTGGAACAGTTTTTCACTGCTGTGAAGGAAGTAAAATCCAGAACAGATAAAATTGCAGGGATACAAGAGGATCAGAAATGTAGGTGTCATATTCAGAGATCAGTGAGTAGAAGAAGGAACAGATGTCCAAAAGCCCTTGCACAGGACATTTAACAGATTTGTGAAAATAATTTTGGTGTAGATAAAGAGAGGGTGTTCTTTGAGTTAGCAGTATGACTGCAAAGAGTTAAAACTTGTTCTGCTGTGAGAAAAGACTTAGCAAACCTACAAACTAGGTTATGTCCTGTTTCAAAATCCTGGATTTGCCGCACTTGCCAGATCTTTACTCTGCGGCAAGCCGGTTGATCCCCGCAGGTTTTAGACACAGAACCCCATAATCCATGGGCTAATCTGCAACAAGCACACATCCCCAGACACCCTTTGCCTTGCTCCTCTCGCTGCTGTGGTTGCATTTCTGCCTTCTCTCATCCGTGCAGTTTAGCAGCCGCCCAATTAGCCATGGAATAACTTCTTCCTTGTGATAGCAGCTCTCTATCGGCTCCTGCTCAGGCTCCATCTGCAGTGATTTCCTGCACAAATTTGGCTTTTCAAGCTCTTTTTCACAAATGATTAACAGGTAAAGGTTTGTGACAGACAACCGGCCAAACCGGGCAGCCGGGGGACACCGCCTCGGGGACACCTCAATAAACACCACCTTAGTTCACATCTAAAGAGTACTGTGTGCCTAATTATGTCAGCCCCGGGTTTAAAGAAATTGCACTTTTAGCTGAAAGAGCCATGCCAGGAGATGGCCTTGGAGGGACACAGCGATCTTCTTCACAGTAGCTTGCAGGGAGCGCTTATCTTGTTCCTCTCTAAACCACTGGGCCACTAACTCTCTCACCAGCACGAGCTCTGCAAAAGAGCATTTGCCACTTGAATTTGGGCTTTGGACTGAGGTCTCTTCTAGCTACAGCTAATGGCAAAGGGTTTATTTGGCAGAGAGGAAAGGTTGTGGGATCTAAGCAGGGATCGGTGGTGGCAGAGAGTACAGACTGGTCATCACTCTGGCTAACCTGTGAAAACTGCTGCAGAGTCAATGGCAGCTCCTCTCCTCCCCAGTGCATTTGGAGCAGTTTTTATCTGAAATCCATCTGAAACTGGATCTATCTGGATAGCTGTTTCATGAAAGTAAGGCTTTAGGATGACATCTAGCTAGAGGCCACTCCTAACAATGCTGAGACTGCATATATATTATTATTATTATTATTATTAATGAAGAAGACCTGCTGCAGAAGTTCTGAAGTGAGAGTGTGCATTGTATTGTGCTAGTGGGAAGGACTTTGTGAACAATTTTTCTGGCCAAGGAACAGATCCTGACAATGATGAGAATTTCAGGTAGAAATCTATAGAATTTACCCCATGACTTACCTTTTGGTTTTCTGCTACTGGGTAAATGAATACAGAAATAGCCCTAAGGCTGCAGAGAGATTAAACACAGCCTTAGGAAAGAGACCTCAGCAAGACCAAGGGCTGGGGATCAACTGACCAAGGGTGCTTACCTGCAACTGGAATTCTTGTACTTGCTGACTTGAATGTCAGTGAGAAACATAGATGGGCTTGTCCTGGGTCAATATACCTAGTAGAGCAATGAGTCACCCTTTTGCATGCCAGCTTCTGCCCACCAACTGCAAAGAGTCTAGAAAACTACCTCAGACTTGCAAGTCTAGGGAGGAGGGCTTCCAAAAAATGTAGTAAGTATGCTTGAGCCAAGGGAGTGAATTATTTCCAATGAAACACCTATGACAAAACTGCTTTCCCTGAGATGTGGGACAAGACACAGAGCTCCAGAGGCGCAATTTCTATGAGGAATAAAAATCCTACCTGGAGTGAGGTGGCCCATCCTAGGTGTGCCGTCACATGCTGTTTCCGCATTTGTGTTCACCTGAAGGTACAGGGGCTAAAAGGTTAAAAAGGAAAAAGGTTATAGTCAGCTCCAGGCAGAAGATGAGGCATATCTGTGCATCCCTCTGGCTTGTAGGATCCCACCACGATATCTCAGCCCTCGCTCAGGACTATTGGTAAGCTCTGCTCCCCTTAAATCCCTTTCAAGTTTGTTCTTATGGGTAAGCATGGTTAGTTATTTATTCCCAGAAGCACAAGGAGCCTGAACTCGAGCACCCACCAGCACAAACCCATGGGGTGAGCGCGCCAAACGTGCCACCCCATGCCTCCCTGTTGCTCAGCGGGTGACTTTTTGGATGCTGCAAAATGCCCTTGTGTGCAGTTTGTAGCCGCAGTAATCATCCTTGACAGCTTAGGGTCTGTCTGCTCGAGCTTTTGTACGTGCCTAACGACAGCAGCACAAAAGGGATTTTGTTAGTGTGGCTGATTTCTGTACATTTACTCCCCTCCTCGTTGACGTCAGTGGAGCTCTATGGGTACGGCACATGTTCAGAGCTCCCACTGAATGCCAAAAACCCACAAATACAAAAGTAAACACACTCACCGGTGATCCTCACTCTCCTCCTCAAGCCTCTGAGCCAGGAGGACCAGCAGAAGCATGGGATAAAAGCCTACCCTCACACACAGATCTTCTGAGCCTCTGCATTTGCTCAGTGGTGCAGCAGCAGACGTTAAACTCACCAGCCACATAATTTCCCCTCCCCATATATACCGGAGAATAATGAGCTTGAAAATTAAATGCATTCGAGAAGAGTTTCTTCCTTCTAAGGTCTCTCTCCGGAGGAGGTTAGCGGAGCTTTTAGCATTACAGTGACTTCAATTTCTTTTCCGAAAATTCCCTGAGGTGGGATTTGATGAAGATTTTAGACCTAGCTTAGGTGTGCACTTAAGTTGATGCAGACAGCTGTTAAAAACCACCACATATAAGCATATTCTAAGCATGCAAATGAGAAAAGAAAACTTTGATTTCCCTACTCTTTTTTTCTTTCTTGATTACACATAAGTGTTCATCAATTTGCATAGTTACCTATTTACTATGAATAGAGCAGCCTCATGGAAATATTGAGTTGCTGTTGGACACAACATGAGTCATATTACTGTGAATTACACACTTTGGGTAAGAGATACCGATAGGAGGTTTATTCGCCTGCAATGGATAGTAAAATGAATTCATCTCAGATCTGTTGAAAAGCTTCATGTTCCCACTTCTTGAAGTGCTTTTTCAGCTTCACCCTGGCAGATTTCTTGCAAAGATATTCTAAAAGATAGAGAGTTTATGAATGGATGATGAAAAGCACAGCCAAAGCATTTGTTTTATGGGGGCAGATAAGATTATCTTTCCTAACTAATTCAAATGACAGACATTGCTGAAGACTATTTAAAACCACTGTGCACGAGTCATAACATCTTTAATTATGCTGCAAATACCAGGTGGTGTTTCACATATGTAACAGTAATGATTAACTCTCAAACTTATCATGTCTGATTTACGTCTCCAAAAGCTAACTGCAGGAGTCTCAAATATAGAACATCTGGTAAATGCAAAGTCTCCATAGACAGGCAATATTTCTACTAACCTGTTGTTACAGAAGCCAGTAACACGATCTTTTCCTTTTAAATATCCCCTGACTCCTGTTCACCCCTTTCTTACCATTTTTCTCTTGATAAACTGTCAAAGAATTATTACTAATTATGGCCACAACTAATAAACTACTGGAGAGTGGCCAAACACTGCCCAGTGCTGTTGCTGTAGTCACGTAAGCCTGAGAGATGGTGTAAATCTGCCCTTCACCTGTGCACTGGCTGATGGTGTTGCTTTTTTCAGTATAACCACGCCTTTTCTCATGGCCATGTGAGAAAAGGACTTGGAAGTGCTCATGGATGAGAAGCTCAACGTGAGCTGGCAGTGCGTGCTGGCAGCCCAGAAAGCCAACCCCATCCTGGGCTGCATCAAAAGCAGTGTGACCAGCAGGTCACAAGAGGACATTCTTCCCTCCTATTCTGTGCTCATGAAACCCCACCTGGAGTCCTGTGTCCAGCTCTGGAGTCCTCAACAAAGAAAGGATATGAACCTGTTGGAACAGGTCCAGTGGAGGGCCACCAAGATGCTCAAAGGGATGGAGCACCTCTGCTATGAAGACAGGCTGAGAGAGCTAGGGCTGTTCAGCCTGGAGAAGAGAAGGCTTCTGTGAAGCATCCCATGTTGTGTCAAGTCCCATCAAAGACAAGCGAGTCATTTGTGGATTCAGCTACCATAATTTTAAAACATCACTCTTGGCTAGTTGAAGCTGACTGTACTCTAGAAGATGAAGTCAGGGTATCAGACCAAAAATGAGGTGGCGAAAGAGGCCAGGAGCAGCTTTGCATCATCTGTGTGGTAGATGCCAAAGGGTTACTGACACAGCAGGGACAAGGAATACTCAAGCTTGGGCCAAGTGGAGACTCCACCACCTCTGGAGACATTCCAAACCCGCCTGGACACATTCCTGTGCAACCTGCTCTGGGTGGACGTGCTTTGGCAGGGGATTGGACTAGATGATCTCCAGAGGTCCCTCCCAACCTCATATCATTCTGTGATTCCATGATTTCTGACCAGCAGGGCAGCAGCTTCAGGGAGGATCCATCTCTCACCCAGGTATGGCAGCTATGTGCATCTCTCTTGAAAATGATGTTCTTACAAAGACTAGACGAAAAAATACAACAAACCAAGAATGCTGCTCAGGCAGAAAAATCAAGGTGAAAGGACAACTTCAAAAAAGGAAAACAGCAAGAAAGCTAGGGAGTATACCAACAAGCAAAAATGCCCATAACAGAAAATTAGGCAATCAACATGGCAGAGCAATCAGCTGAGGCCAGGGACATGATTGCCAGAAGGCACCACACCATAAACCTGAAGAATCTGAGGCACTCAGTGGATGGGAACTGCCACAGCTTCACTCAGGCCAAGCTAGAGGCTTGCCCTTTTATTCATAAATCAACTCACTGATGTTCATCTGACGGCATTTTTCAAGCTGAAATCCCAGTTTTCTCCTTGTCTTTTAGAGAGGAAGTGTCAGGCTTTATGTCAGTTTGTTTAAAAAGACCAGGTAAATCTTAAAAGCTTAAGCATTGATAGAGGAAGGAAACCCACCTTGTTCAAAGGGTATTTGGCTGTTTAGAAATCAAGGGGAAATTTCCTTGTTCTTAGTTCCTCCTCTGAAATGTGTTGCTTTTTTCCCTTGCAATTTTCTTGAAAAGGAGATAAGAGATTTTAGGTTTTGTCTGCAGTTCTTTTCATGTGAATACTTCCTACTTCCCACATTTATTTTCTATTTACTGAAGCAGGATAAAACTGCAGTTATTGTTTGTTTAAACAGGATAAATATACACTGTACTATGTAATATTATGTATACTATAAATAACATTCATTCTTTCCCAAGAACACATAAACGTTGTACCCTAACTTCAGCCCCAGGGGTTAGTTTCTAGCAACTTGCTATAATTGTGTAGATTGAGTGTTCCACAGGGGAAGGACCCTGAAGAGGCAGGATGAGCCCACTCATAATCATGGCTTTTAGGAGCTGATGGAGGTTTGACTGATTGAAGTAACTCTGAGGAGCTTTAGTGGTTATGGGACCACTGAAAAGGCAGTGCTTCTTCTCAAAGTCCAGATTGTATTATGTATTTATTATGCATTATATATCACCAGATCTGTCATCCTCACTCCTTCACACATTTCAGAAATGATCTAACCTGCTCATTACTCCTGGAGTCCCAGTGTTGTAGGAAGAAGATATCGTTTGGGAAGGAGTCATAAAAAAAAGCAGCACAACAAGACCCATAGTAACTCTGTCCACCAATTCCTATGATGTTATGCAGGTCTAACTACCATTTGTCTTTTTTTTTTTTTTTTTTTCCCCCCCCCCCCCCCCCCGCCCGAGGATTAGANTTTTAAGCTGGTCAAATTCTCCTTGAAAAAAATGAATCTTACAAAGAAATAAATATTGCTGTTCTAGTTACCTTGGTGTACATGTTGAGAGATAGATCACATTTGTCATTGTTTAGGCTTATACATTACTTACTGTTTCATCAATAGATGTGCCAGTGCATGCAGGAACAAAAATAAATCTTAATGAACACTACAATGACAAAAAAAGAAGTTGTTATGAAGTGTGGGACATGCTCCAAGCAGTGAAGAATGCCAAGCAAAACTGGCAAATGCTTGCTAACTGACCCAGAAATGCTCCATAAAGGTGTGGAAGAACCCACCTCTGCTGGAAATGTACTGAAGGAATTTCAGGGCTCCTTTATGCTCCAGACAAGCCACACCAGCACTTTAGGCTTAGATTGGGACAAACTTAAAGTCATTTGCAGAATTTTGCAGTGGGTCAGAGATGGTTCACTAATGAGCAGAAGACAGTAGGGTACAATCCCCCCATCACTGAAACACTCAGTGTTTCACCATGGGCTCCTCAGAGGCAGGATCACAGAATCACAGAATGGCAGATTCAGAGATCATCTAGTTCAATCCCCTGCCAAAGCAGGTTCTGCTAGAACAGACTGGACAGGAACTCATCCAGCGGGGTGTGGAATATCTCCAGAGAAGGAGACTCCACAACCTCTCTGGGCAGTGTCTGTCACCCTCAAAGTAAAGAAGCATTTCCTCAGGTTCAGATGGAACTTCCTCTGTTCCAGTTCGTGCCCATTGCCTCTTGTCCTGTCACCAAGCTCCACTGAGAAGAGTCTGGCCCCATCTTCTTGATACCAACCCCTTATATATTGATAAGCATTGATGAGGTCCCCCCTCAGTCTTCTCCAGGGTAAACAGACTTAGGTCTCTCAGCCTTTCCTCAGCAGACAGGAGCTTCAGTTCCTTGATCATCTATCTTCATAGCCCTTGGCTGTCCCTTCTCCAGCAGTTCCCTGTCCTTCTTGAACTGGGGAACCCAGGACTGGACACAATGCTCCAGATGTGGCCTCACCAGGGCAGAGGATAACCTCCCACAACCTGCTGGCCACGCTCTTTTTAATAATATTAAAAAGATGATGTTGCTTTGCATTTAAGAATCCAGTTCAGCAGAGCACTTAAATGCTCAATAGTGAGCGGACAAACCAAGCACACGTTGCTGCACAGGAAAGCTAAATCCGCCCTGGACCGCATTGCAAGGCACTCCCCTCTCAGCAAGACAAATACAACTGTTGTGCCTCCGGCTGCCAGCTCTTTCTTCTCCATCCCCAGGGTTCACAGGACTTCACGTAAAGTCCAGTGCTAAAGCGTGAGCGTGAAAGGAATCCCTTTGCAGAAGATCAAAAAAACCCATCCTGGCTCGCCTTGCTTTATTGCATGCTGTCATTCCTGTGATTGCTCCTTCTGGCGTAGCTCCATTGTCTTAAAATAGACCATCTCTGAAAAGGCAGTCATTAGAGTCAGCAGTTTATTTTGAACAGACAGAAGTACCAGGCTTTTCAGGAGCCTGACAGCTCCTTCTTTTCAACCCTGTGATCAAGACAAATATTCCGAGCATGCTTCGGTGCCGAACATCTTTCTGGCTGAACTGATTCTCCCCTCATTTTCCTTTCATGTTTCCAATTAGATGAAAGAATTTTGCACGGGTTTTCCTGTAATGACATTTCATAGAATCATAGAATGGTTAGAGTTGGAAGGGACCTTAAAGATCATCCAGTTCCAACCGCCCTACCCTGGGCAGGAACACTTAGAGCAACCCACTAGACCAGGTTGCTCAAAGTCCCATCCAGTCACATCTTCTGTATGTGGCACCTGCCTATAGGTTTGAGCATCATGGGTTCAGATCATTAATGCAGTATGGCAGAGGCTTTGTTTAGGAGGAGTCTTTCCATCTGCTATCCTCTGTGCCAGGGAGTTTTGTCCACTGCGTTATAATCTTGCTTGTCGCGGCACTTCCCACAGCAGGAAATAAGTGTCTTAAGAATTAATAAGAGTCTTAAGGAGATTAAGCCATTAGGGCCTTTGCTAAGTGAGCACAGCATTATTCACGCACTTGAAGTTTAGCAATGCTTTTAACAAGTGCAGCTGAAGGAAGGAGACATCTCAGCCAAAAACAGGTTGCATAATTAGAGATGAAACAACTATATGCCTCTTGCAGGGCACTGAGATGAAAATGACCCACCGTCTCACCCCAGATTTCTATGCACTTATATGATTCCAGTTCTGCCCTCCTGCATGTCCTTTTGCAACGCTGCCTCTCGCAGTCAATGCTGATATATTTTGTGGGGGAAAAAAGGTAAAGCACTTTTACTGAGGCAGAGGATTTTCCCTTCCCTGGGCTGATTTCATCTTTTCATCTCCAGTTCACCCCACCATCTCATTTCCGACCATCACCTTAAAAGAAACTCCACTTGGAAAACTATTTTTTAAATGCTTTTCCTTTTTAAGGTGGTTGCTGCTGCTGCTCAGGTAATTTTCCTTTTCACTGTGATGTTGACTCAAAGCAGTGCAGGGCAGACAGAGGGAAGGAAGCAAGGATGCCAGGTCAGTACCAGGACTTCTCCGTGCCCCAGGGACAAGCCAATTATATCTTTCAGTCATGAGCCTTGGGTGAAGTCAGTAAAAGATGCAATGGTCAAGTGTTTCCTTTTAGTCATGAAGATGGAAACTTCTTTAGCCTAGCAGGAGATTTTTGAATGTCTGTGTTAGAGCAGAGCTGTAAATACAAGCACAAATGCTTCCACACCTGAAGATTAGTTTTCCCACGGTTCAGCTCCTCCAGTTGGCACAGGAACATGGAGCAGTGATGGTCTGCTTGTTGCCACTCTTTCTTCATGGAAGCACACGAAGATAGAATGCAAAAGGTGGATTCACCTGAACCTTAGAAGCTATTCAGAAAAAAGACCCAAACCGAACAATTCTTGGAAAAGGTTTGCAGCTTTTGTATCTGTTTCCATTGTAATAACTTCTGAGCCTGAACACTTGTACATGATTTTTCTGGTCTACTAACTCCCCTGTTTTATCTCAGCTACTGTCAGAAGTTTGTGCCAGTGTCATTTGGCAGGGCTGGCCCTTGGAGGGAGCTGTTCCCTCTCCTGATGACAGATGCCTTGGCCTCTTCTGCTGCCAAGGTTTTTCAAGACGTGAAGATGGGGAAAGTGGCAGTGGTGTTGAAGACGATTTATTCAGCAGTTCACTATTGCGAAACCACAGACCCAGATAGGCTGGAAGGATCTTCCAGAGACTGCCTGCCATGACCCCTGCCTAAAGCTAGGCCCGTGAGAGCAGATGGCTCAGTAGAGCTTCAAAATCTCTGAGGATGAAGATTCAGCAACCTCCCTGGGCTACAACAGTCTGCTCCACTGTTTGACCACTCTCACAATGAAGAAGTTTTTTCCTTATATCTGATGATAATTTCTCTGGTTCCAGCTTGTGTCCACTGCACCATGTTGTAGTAAATTAAGAAAGACTCTCAAAACATTTCAGACGGGGAATAAAATATCAGCTCCTGAAAAAGAAGTAATAACCTTATTAGCGCTCAGAAATACACCTGGAAAAGTGGGCTAAAAAACCCTAGGGATTATTGTACTGATGGCAAACGAGAGCAACAAGGGGACTGTCACCAACAGGGTGGTGGTGCGAGATGTTGCTGCACTGAGAGTCTCTCCTGCTTAAACTTCCAGCAATGGGACATCAGTCCATGATGCCACAGACATTGGAGTGTCTTCAGGTTTCAGGAAGCTGTTCATCTGCCTGTAGTGTTTCCTTCCAAAGATCCTCTATTGGCTTCTCTTTTTTTCTTTCTCTTTCTTCTTTTTCCCTTTTTTTTATTTTTTTTTTTTTTGGCTGGAAGGACAATAAGTATTTACAATCTGTTCCTGCTCATTGTGCTTCTAGTTGCCAAAAAAATACACCAAAAATACCATTCATCTGTGCATAAAGATTACTAATGGCATTGCACCACCTATAAAACTTTCAGAATATCAGAATGAAATTTAACTTGGTCAAGAAGCTCATACAAACAAAGATGTTCTAAATGTCTTTTTCCTTTTCGAAACAGGTACTTTTTGCTAAGAGTTACCTGTTTTCTAGTTCTCAGCTCCTGAGATCAAGCAATGTGATGGCAAAGGACCAGGCAAGGAACAGTCCAGTACAGACAGCAGCGGGGAGTAAAACAACACCCCGTGGAGTCAGGTAGGAAAAAAATTACATTTTTTCTTACCAATGCTAGAGACAAAGTCCCACTTCCCAGCATATTTGATTTACTGCTGATTTAAGCATGAATGTTATTGAATCTCCTGAATTAAAGAAGATTTCTTTTTTAAATGTGTGTGAGAGGAACAGATTCAATGGGTAGCATTTTCATCCTGACTTGGTATTAGGGACAGAAGATGGCAGGATGTTTTTCTTAGCCCTAGTTTCACAAGGAACATGGATGGCCATGTCCCCAGCCCTGTGTACATAGCTCTGGTACGTGTCCCTCTTCAGCCTGGACTTCCCTTCTAGCAACCTTGAGTGAAAAAGTGATATACATTACAATTTAAAACAGTTTCAGCAGCATTTAGAAGAAACTGAGCCCTTAAAAACAACATGCAAGCATCCACCTCCCTGGCATTCACTCTGGAAACGGGTCAGTTTTATGAATGAGCAGTGATTCATAAAGCCTGATCCAAAGCTCAATGAAATCAAGGGGAACGTTTCTTTGGATTTCACTGGATGCGGGTCAGCTGTATGATAGGCTAAAGCGGTTTGCACACATCCAGTGAGAGAGTGGAGATAATTAAAAGCTTATCTGCAAAAAATGGGTCTACAAGATCCTATACTAAAGGATTGCCACTTGTCCTCGTAAAATAGTCTGCTGCCTACTTTCCTGACTGAACAATGAAATGAACCTGGTGGATTAGCTACTATAAGAAGTCCAAATCCTCTCCATGAAAAAAAAATAAAGCCTGACATTCCCTGATGTTTTCTGTTGCTGAATCCTCTAATAATTGAGGCTGCCCTGCCAAGAAAAATTTGCAGGTTCTTTGGCAATTTACTGCAGTATCTGAAAGGCTACCCATTACCCTCCCACTGCGACCTCTAGCTCCAACTCACAGTGAACTCAGAAATTACATAGGGAACGAGCAGATTTGTGTGTCTTCATCCTATTAAAATTATTGCTGCAATAGAAGGACCATCTGTCCATTTGATGGGAGGATCTGCTTTAAAATTACCTAACCCTCTTCTCAGCTAAGTATGTATATAATTTGTTCTTTTTAAAAAAACAAAGAGAAAGGACAATGCTCTTTTAGAACACAGACAAAGATGAAAGGAACCGGTGATGAAAACCCACATTTCAACAGAAAGCCACACCTGCTTTTCTACAAAACAACCAGCCATGGTTCTTTTAGCAGGTCAAAATTCAGAATTTTGATATGGTGGGTAATTCTGACATTTAAAGGGGAAAAAAACCTCAAGTGTCTTGAAAAATATTCAGCTGAGGTTGCGTTTTTCTGAGCAGTGGGACCCTAACAAAAATGTTACGCTTGTTATTTTCCCTCCTTTTCTTCTAATAGAGATGTCCTCCTACGGAGCGTTTCAATTTCTCTGAACAGGAATTTCCTAACAGTGAATAATGGTCTGCCAGAAAATGCACAACCAATTTACCAATTTTAATAACACCAAAGTAGAAGTACCCTTCCAGAAGAAGAGCAAGGTTATTTCACCCTCAGCTTTCCCTGTGGAAGAGAAGGTTTCCGCACTGTTCTCTACCTTAGGGCCGTGGTGCACTGCCAGGGATTTTGATGGCAATATCTCTCTGCTGCACTAATAGAGTTTGTGCAGTCAAGGCCTGTCCAACTCTTGATCTCCGCACTGATCGAACTAATCATCACTTCAATGAGCGATGAGGAAACCTCTCACCAGGCACTTGTTTCAAAGGGAGAAATGGCCAATCCAAACCCTCAAAACCAGGATGCGACCCTTAAAAAATTAAATAATATTTGATTCTTTTTCTCCCTTCTGTGCCTTTAAGCAGATGTTTCTAAGCAGTCCTCTGCAGTTCCATTGCATGTCACATAACTCCTCTCACAGTCACGTCTTGGCGGTGGAGGAGTTAATTGTGTGACCGCAATTTGACTGCATAATCATAAGACTGGGTGAACCAGGACTCTGGGAGAAATGCTACGTGTCATGTTGTGCTATCTCTGGGCAGCAGAGCGCTTGGGCAGGAATAGCTCTGCATGCCCACAGCAGGAGATGGTGTCAGCCGTTTCTTTACGAAGTGAACAGTGATTTTTGTGTTACAGAGGACCACGTCTGGTAACTTTTTCAACCATCTGTAAACATCAACTCTTATTTCATCCTAAGCTGAGTTTCAAAAGGTCTGTAAGAAATGGATGCAGCTTGCCTGCTGCAAAATGTCACCATCCCCTGGGCTACCATCCACACCAAGCGAGCCAGATGTCCCAGGGATACATGCAGACCAGAGCCACCTGGCATCTGTTCCCCTCTGAGGCCATGCCAGGGTCTGCCACCTCCACTGGGAACATCTCCACTCGTGTTCAGTAACATCAGCTCATCTTTCTGCTGTCCCTGCTTGTTGGGGAATTTTTATGGCACCCCTTGGAGCAGCTCCAGGAGAGGTGGACAAACCCACCCTCCTCAGGCTTTTTATAGGGAGCACTGATCCTACCTTTAATCAAGATCAGTACCCAGAAATGCTGGAATGTCATGGTTTGTTGTGGAGAACCACGTCATCTCCTGGTAATCCCACTCCGTCACGGGGAGTATGGGTGAACACAGAGCAGCGCTCCACATCTCACCGCTGCCCACATCCACAGAAATATGAACGACAAAAATTCAGAGGGGGTGTTTCTAGGAGCCCTCTGCCTTCTTTGAGGAATTAGATCACGTTCTGTGGCTTGTAAAGTTAGCGCAGAAGTCCTTAAAGACCAACAGCATTGCATTTGCTGTCAGATCACAGCTAAGCGGAAAACACAGCAGGCGAAGGACTCCCCGCTGAGCCCTAAAGCCACGTCTCATATTTGCAGTGAGTTTACCAAATCAAATCACAGAGTAATTTAGAGAAACTGAAAGCTGTGTAAAGTCTCGCAAGCAATACTTGCCTGCAAAGAAGACTGGAAGAATGGAAAGGGCGGTGTACAAGAAGAGAATGAAAATTTTAATCTTGTTTACGGCTAAGGTTAATCGGAAGGGACCAGACTTACTTAAAACAGTGGGTCAGCTGGAGAACGTCCATGGGACATTCAGCTTTACTCCCCTCGGCAGAGAATAATTACATTGAATGGCAATAATAAATGATGCAAGGGAATACTTTCCTTATCAAAGCTGGGAAATCACTTTTCAAAGAGCTGTCTCTCACATGCAAAGGAATAGAAATATCATCATATTTATGTATATTCTAATGTGTTTAATTCTTCAGTGTAGCTGGTGGCCAGTGATGGCTCCTAGCTGGAAAAACTCAGTGTCCTCGTTACCAGTTCATTTTTCTGATGTGCATAAGGATAAATCACTTTGATTTACTCACTTCTTCATGATCTAAGTCACATAATGTTGATATTTATGGTACACACAAAGCCTCCTCCTAAAATTCTTAATTACCAAAGTCATATCTCGGATGCAGTGGAGCATCCCATGTTCAGCTCCGAGTGCGGAAGGGGTGCATACGATGGTGCTGCAGGCCAGGCTCCAAAGATCAATGCAAAGCAGGTAATAAAAGTGCACCAAAGGGCCAGGAAAAATACATCTCAAGTCAGCCGAGCGCCTGAGTTGAGAAATAGACTCCTTTTACAAGGTACAGCCAAGTTTGGGAATGCAATCACAGGTGAAAGAGTCAGCTAGAGAAACAAATAGGATCCTGCTTGAGAGATTTGCAAATCGCATACCCAATCCGCAGCAAGCCCAGCCAGCTAAATTGGATTTGGACTTGCTGAGAAATCTTTAGAGAAATTATGTTTTCTTTTATTTCCCTGTGGATATACATTTTCACTGCTCTGCCTCCCACCGTCTACCAAGACGACAGATAAGAGTGATTGTCAATGAAGTGTGATGTTGAGAGCAACATGGGAAAAGGAAGCTGCTGCCTCAACAGCTATGCTCATGTGTGCCTGTGAATCCCCGTCAGGCACAGGTGCAACAGCACCCTAAGACAGTTCATTTTTTGCATTAAAATTGATCATGTACCAAAACTCACAACAGAAGTTTTTAAATTGGGCTCTGATTTGGGGCAAGTTCAGCTGCTCACTTTTGATAAATGTTGATATGCCTCACTAATGCCATAAATGGTATTTTTCTCTAGAAAAGGACTGGGTTGTTTTTCTGTTAACAGGTTCTGGACAGTAAAAGACCCTGATTTGGGATGCATTTTGATCACCACCTGCCCATGCCAAAAATCAGAAACACCCAAAAGGAAAACAATTAGGGAACGTTAATTGAATTATTTTGTTTTCTAATCACTGGCTTTGGAAGAAAAATTGCAAGAGAAACTACATGGCAATGTTGCTTAACAAGCAATGCTATTAACAGCAACAAGGAGAGATTATTTATTGACCGTAGGTAGAAGGAATAAAGCTGTCTTAAAGCTGCTCTTCTCTCTTCTTGCTGATATAATAATAACACAACTGCAGATGGTTACTCAAAACTTCCTAAGACTATCAGAAAAAAACACTATGTTTTGTCACCTTTCTGTGCCAAACCATAAAGGGAAATGACCAGAGGAGCTGCAACACTGTGCTGCTGGCAGTCACGGACTCACTGTTTCAAGCTGAGTTTTCTGGAACCAGTTCACTACAGTCAAGCAGAGTTAAAATGGTTTGAGGGAGAGGTTGGGCTTCTGAAACATCACAGCAGCAGGCACTTATTTGCTCTTTTATATGATCTCTTTCTTCAGGGGAAGACCTGCAGCTTGGATTGTCAAAAATGCTCATTTAAGGCCCATTAAAATCCACAGCAATTGACATTAATCATCCAAAATTGCAGACCCCTTCTGCAGAGGTATTAACCTGCACCAAGAACTCCTTACTTTTTGCTGCCATTAAATGTGGATTGTTTTACAGAATCACAGGATCTTCATGGTTGGAAGGGAACACTGAGATCATCAAGGTCCCAGCCATACACACACCAGAGAAAAAACAAACAAACAAACAAAAACAACTAACCCCACGAAACAAATCACCCAACCCAACAATCTCAGGCAACAGAGTATTCCCTGAAGTACCACATCTACACGTTTCTGGGTTAGTGACTCCACCACCTCCCTGGGCAGGCTGTTCCAGTGCCTGACCATCCTCTCAGTGAAGTAATTCTTCCTAACATCTAATCTAAACCTCCCCTGCCACAACTTCAGACAATTTAGAGAGGGATTTGTCTGCATTTGCTGATAATCATATTGTATTTTTATTACTAATTTGTCTAGCAGCATCTTGTAAATGTAAATTAAAACAAGACCGATTATTCTTTTAAATGGAAATTTCATAGCCATGTTACCATGATGAGAAAATGGAGGTGGTGGTGCTTTCTGCTTAGATGAAATGTCTCATTGGTCAGCAAGATGAAACACCACATTGGGATGAACAAGCAAAGAGAATTTGTTCTTGAACTGAGTCTCTTATTTCTTGCACAGTTCCTAACCCATAAGGCCACATTTTAACCGTTTTTGCCAAGGAGGGCTGTAGGCAGAGTCCAGTGACAGCCTTTGCTCAGCAGGAGGAACAGCCCCTCCTCCTCTTTACCTCTCATGGCTGGGGCTCAGAGACACTCCCTGCAATGCTCTGGATGATCCTCCAGCAGCTCCTTCTCAGAGGTCCTGGAGGCTGTAAAGTTCCTGCAGGCAACGTGGTAGCATTTTGGTGTGAAGTTATGCCCAAGATGAAACTCCATAGGTAGTTCCTTTATCCTCCTCATTTCTCTCCTCCTGTTTTTTCCCCTTTCAGCTTCTATTGCCTTCCCCTCTGTAGTTTTTCCTTATGGGTCTTTTAATCTTTATGTAACAATTTCCCTGGAAATACCATGACAGCTTTGGCATTTTAGTCAGCAGAAATCTGTGAGGTAATAGCCTTGTCTATTATAAACAAGAAAGCATGAAGGAGACAGATAATTTCATTTGCATATTTCCCCATTTTGCCCAATACTCTAATAACAGAGTCCAATAGAAAGAAAATATTTTGTGCTTTCCAACCTGCCAATGTACAAAATTTATTAAGTTACACTACATCAACTTTTTGGAAGAGACTGTAAAAATAGTATTTGCCTCGTTCTCAATTAATTTCTGAGAGAAAAGTTTTATGATGGACTAACTGCGTGTTATGAATCATGACATCTGCTCATTTAATGCCTTTTGTGCTGCGAATATACACCATGTAATTGCAGATATGCAAATACAGAAGTAGGGTAGAAGAAAGATTCCTTCAAATACACCAAACGTGAGAGGGGATAATAGCTCATTGCAGGTTACAGAAAATACCAGCTGCAAAAAGAAGGAGTGAAGATGAAGTCAGTGTCCAATATTAACTGTGAACCTGAAGGTCTGCCAACTCCAGGCAGCCTGAGGCCACTTAAAATTAAATGGCACTTCCCTAAGAAAGTCTAAAGGAACCAGTTGTCCTCAGGCAACTTCAGACACAGGGTGCCACCTACTACAGGAGAGCCTTTCAGCCTAGAGAAAAAGGAAGCTGAGGGGAGACCTCGCTATCTACAGCTCCCTGAAAGGAGGGTGTAGAAAGAAGGCAGGAGTCGACCTCTACTCCCAAGTCACAGGTAATGGGACAAGAGAAAATGGGCTCAAGTTGTTTAGATTGGATATTAGGGAAAAATTTTGACACTGAAAGTGTTATTAAGCATTGGAATGCACTGCCCAGGTAAGTGGCTGAGGCACCACCCCTGGGGGTATCTAAAAGACAGGCTGACATAGTGCTTAGTGACAGGGTTTAGTGATGGCTTTTATCCGAATTACGTTGATGGTTGGACTAGATGATCTTAAAAGTCCCTTCAAAACTAGGCAATTCTATGATTCACCTGTCATGGACACTGCATGCTGGTCTCTGCACACCCAGCCTGACATCTGCTGGGAAAAAACATCACAAACATGAAGCATAACTGGGAAAGTTGACAGGTTTGGGAGGAGGATATTCCATGAGAATAGAAAAACACCCTCAAAGCTTACCTTACCAGAGTAATGATGGGACATTCATCCTGAAAGAAATTTTGGGGGTAGTATTCATCAGATGTACCCAGTTCCATTGGGTCCCGGATTACTGGGATTTTTAAAAGGTGGTAAAATGTTTGATGTATACCAGAACAAGGTTGGTATGATGTTGCACCATGACAGAAGTGCTAAACGAATGTGTTAACACCTCGGGCATTTCCATTCCCAAACACACCTGCCAAGATCATCAGCATTTGGGTCATTTTAACTGCGTCTGGGAACCTGTTCCCTTCTCTCCCGCAACATTATATCACAACATTAATATCCTCTGCTTTAAGACATCCTATTGCCAGCTCCCCACTATTCCTGCAAGCAATCTTCTCAGTCACCTCCATTACCCAATGAAGGGTGATGCAAGCCTGATGGCCTGTATTTCCCTCTGTCTCCAGAAATATTTTAAATGTCACGAGAGGAGCTGCATAAATTTTTTCCCCTGGCCCCCTTCAGCTCTCGTTTCTGAAATCTCTTGGTTCCAGCTGCAACCAACCAAGTGGAGAGCAGCTCCAGTGTGGTGTCTGTAGTTGCATGCGCATTTGTATCTGTCATGTATATCCGTGTACGGTCAGATATACGCACAGATATGTTTTTATATGCACGTGAAGATAAAAATTTAACAAGTAGTCCCCCTGAGGTATCACTGAAAATTCATTCCTACAGAGCCTGCAGCTTTCAATGAGTTTGACTTTCTATATACACCCCACCCAAGAGGAGCTGGGTGGCCATCTCAGCCCATGAGCCATGGCAGGTTTGATAAAATAGGTTTGAAATTTAGAAAATGGCCACTGCTGATGAGACTTAAAAAAAAAAAAAAATAAATAAAACCACCAACAACCAAAAACCAAGCAGACATGACTGTGTTGAGATCTTGGAACTGAATGAAATACATACTCTACATTAAAATCAAACTCCGAAATTTCTTTCAGGTTCTCAACCTTGAGAAGGAGGCTACTGAAAATCGGGGAAAGTAGAGCTCTTGTTTGGGATTTTTGCTCTCAACAGTAGAAACCAGTGCGTTTCAGAAGCAGCAGGTGAGCTTTTGATGCTTTTGAAATTTCCAGAACTTCAGCAACTGATTTTCCTGAAGAGACTTGGCCATGAAAGTGCTAGCAGGATCCTTGCAAGTATATCAGGCAAGCAGATAGCTCTTTACAAAACCTTAAAGAATGAAACATTGCCAATATCACATGATTTTTAAGAACTGGAAAATTCTACCAGCAATTATAATCTGCAACGTTGCATCTGTTAATAGCTCAGCAGGCAGCTCTTCCTGAAGCCAATGGGTTTAGGGTAGTGTTAGCAAAGTGCCGCAGATAATGTGAATGCAAGATGTATTATAAAAGTGGAACAAAGATAAATAAGGGAAGGAAGAAAAAAAATCTGTGTTCAGAAGTTAACCAAAAGAATGTCTTTTACTGCAAAGATGCAAAGAAAAGTTTGAAAAAGCACTGAACTCTCCATGAGCAACCTTCAAAAACGGAACAGGAGCAAGATGTAAAGACAGGGATGTTTTGTGGACTGGTGAGAAGGTATTTCATCCTTCACTATTTCAAGAGTAGAAGCATTCCCAACTGAGCCCTTTTTAACATCCAGCATGTAAAAGTTCAATGGTCTTAGTCCAGCTCCTTTACTCAAAATGGCCATAAGAAAATCTGGTCTCTGAGTAGAGATCAGTGGCAATAAGAGAGTAGGGAGCTAAAGCTTCTTCAGCAGTAGTCAATGCGGAACAGGACCTCAAATCACACTGGAAAGGAAAGAATAAACTGGTCAATGTTTTCCCATTCTTATGTTGACAGGCTTTCACTTCCCACAGTGTTGATGTTCATTTTTAGAAGTGAAAATAGCTTCTAGGAAATAAAATATAAAATAAAATCATTCCAGACTGAATTATTTATTAAAATTTCTCAGAATTTTTATTCATTCAATAATTTTTTGGGAACTGCCCTTAAATATCAAGGCAAGCTTGACCGCCTATACTGGAAACATCTACAAATAAAAGGCTTGTGCTACCGTGTATCGAGACTCTAAATTTAATAATACCACAGCAAAGTAAACTTGAAACCTTACAAACACATATGCATGGTACTAGCAATGGCACGGAAAGATGCTATCTTATAATGAAGTGCTTAGTGCAAGCTTTTAAAGATACTTCCACACAACATTTTTAGAAATGTTTCTTTGAATACACATAACTTGATTCAAGGAGGCTCATCTAAGGCGCCTACATGCTCCTGCAGCATGATCAAATGTCATTATTGTTGCTCCTTCTGTTGTTGCTATTATTATTTTTACAACTGCGTGTTGCCAGTGCTTGTCTGCACTTGTACAGAGAGTGAACCAAAAAGTCATAACCTACAAACTTATTGGGACCTGTGCGTCAAGACTCATCACCCACAAAAAAATCAGTGCTGTAAGCACTGTGGGTCCAAAGTAATCATTATTTCACAAAGAAGCAGGATGGAAAGAAGTTTTTGGAAGTCCCAGTTCCTAAGAGTGGAATTTGAATGAACAGGGAAAAGTACTGCCAAAGAATGTTAATGACAACAGATGGCAATCTACAAGCTGTGCTTTATTCAACTGCAATATAGGTGATTACAAAAAATGTTGCCTCTTTCCAGAAAGCAGCAGGTATGGAAACTTTACCTCATATCCTTTTTTTTTTCCCATCAGAAATCAAACCTCTGCCAATGACGCTGGGTTATTTTCTAGAGTAATTTCTAAATTTACTGAATATAAAATTGACTAGAAGTAAGCAAAAGCATGTATAAGGCAATTTTTCTTTCAATCCACCAAATCAGACACCCAAACAATAGAGCCCAGTTAGCCATAAGTCGCTCCCCTTGATTTTAACTTTGAACTTCATCCCTTTGCTTCCAGCTCCCCACCTGGTCACTTCTGCAGTTTGTCCCTTCGAGGTTTTTCACTTGGACTCACTGGCCTTTGAAAGCACAGTCCTTTTTCCAAAACTCAGCCCAGCCCAGCATAAAAAGCATTTTATGCTAATGCTCCATCTGTGAATTGGCTTGGCTACTCAGAAAATGTAAATAACACCCACTATCCACAAGAACCACATCTTCAGCTGGCTCCCATGTGGGGAAGAGGTAACCCAGTGCTCATCCACACGTTATCCTCAGGGTCATTTAATGCCTTGGTAGGAATCAGTCTTCAAAGCATCTTTGAGGAGGTTTCTACATCACCCTCTGTAACTTGTTCTCCTCCCTAACACTAACAACAGGGAATGTTTGGGAGCTCGCGGTTAATAGAGAGCTCACAGTGAGATGTCAGATGCATCTTTTCACTCACTGCCTTGCTTTCCACTGTGCTCACATCGTTAATGTTGTAATATCTAGTACACAGCAAGGCAACAGCAGACAACAAGGAGAATTAATTATCACAGGCTTTGGGGCTTTGCATCATGTGCTATCTACAAACGGTTTTGTCTGGAACAACCAAACCATTGCAAGAAAGCTCAAACATATCATTAAATCCCAAGCAGACATTTTGAGGGCAACATCTCAGCAGCAGGTAGAAAAGCAACTTCTTTGGTAAGTTAGGTAAAAGAAAAAGAGAAGAAGATTCACCCCGGAGCAGCCCCTATTGAGTAAACACCCCTGGAGCCCACTGCAAAAAACCTCGGTTATAGGATCAAAAGTGCTTTCACAGGGATGGTGTGACACTTTGGCAACCGATAGCGTAGTGACACCTGCTGATGAACACATACATTGCAAATACTTGTAAGATGAAGGCCTGGTTCACATCTGCATTAAGCCTATTTTTAATCCTGCCTCTGAACCCTACAGGCACCCTATGTGCCCGCCTACACCACTATTTGGCCACAACAAGCTCATTTTCTCTCTAAATTTAACGTCAAGCCTTTTTTTCCTTAATGGGACTACAGGTCGGATCGTGACTGTGGGAGGGAGGATGTGTTATTTTTAAGGACGTAACACAGTGACAATGGCACCTTGTTTTTGCAGTGTCACAGCACAGAGGACTTCTCTCCCTGCAGTTTGAGAATGAAGGAGCTGTCTTTGGCTGGTTCCCCAATTCACCTCGAATTGTTTGCAAATGATACCCTCGGGATGTATCTCAAGGCAGGAACAGGATCCAGAAACAAAGTTGAAGGGCTCCAACTACTCTTTGGAACCTGAAAGCAGAGGTTCACTCGGTCCCACTCTTAGATGCACTCATATGCATTTCCATATTCATCTTTAACGGCGTGTTCAGGTTACGTTTCTACATTTCCCTCCATTTACAAAGTGAAGGGGGAAGGGCAGGGATTCACTTCAGTTACAACTAGGAAAGGTTAATTTATAAGCAATCCTAATTTATATAGGGCCCTGAAGATCTGGATCCTTTTTTCTGGCTCTGCCACCGAGCTTTGCAGTGACCCTTGTCAAGGCACTACTCCATTAGGTCCAGCTCAGTGTTACCTCCTTCAGCCTCATTTGTTACCACCTTCTTTTTGTACTGCCTGCTTTGGGTCTGTGCAGAGAAAAACCCTCTGCTCAGGATTTTTCCAAACCCTATCCATGACAAAGAACAGCCCCAGACGGACTGAAAAATCAAGACTTCTCAACATTCAAAGGGACTGGTTTCACACTGACATAATAACAAGTAACATCCAGTGTCATAATAGGACATTTTATAAATGTTTAGATCCCAGTATTTGCTAAAATTTTAAAGGCAATCAGCTGTCTTAATTCTATTCTAGTTGGATGGATAATTGGATAATCTAATGATGGATTAAAACCAGTCAGCAAGGAGTGTGTAAGGGTGGAAAAAGACCCCCTTGTTGTATGTCGTTGAGCAGCATTCAGGGGGAAGTTGGTACATTGACATTCAGGCTGAGGAATGTCATGTCGATGTGGTTTTAAAACCTTATCTGAACAGTGTTCCTCCACCACAGGCTCAGTCATGGCGTGGGAAGCTCTTGGTTGGGAGCTGGTGCTGCAGGAAGCACAAGAGAAGCAGTTGCTCCTCAGGTTGGTTGGAAGCTCAAACTGGAGCATCCTGGGACCCCATTAGGCACAACCCATGTGCTTTCACCAAGCACAGTGAACTTTCCTGAGAGGAAATTCTCCCTTCGTTAGGGTATCTGGTAACTTAACTGTCTTTGGCCTCCTTTCAAACGAGGGTGTGGAGCAGTGGTCCTTGGGGCTCTTGCCTTAGCCCAGAGCTGTGTCCCAGCCACATGCAGAGAGGGGGGAACGCTGCTGGTGCACACCAAGTGCCCAGTTCTGTGCACCAACCCACCTCTTTTTTGCATGTCCAGCTACAGACATGGCAACAAATGTAATACCACAACACGCAGGATGTGCAAAATCTCACCTCTGTCTGTCCCTTCATTTGAGTTCTCTCCCACTTGCCAGCAGCATCCAGGAGAGGCTGGAAACCCCGATTCTGAGCTGTAATGAAGAAAGTTAGTTGGTTACTGCACGTATCTTTTGGTGCATCACTTTTGCACACAATGGCGTCAAGAGATGGCATCACCCTGGGATTTTCATGGTATTGTTTCATGAAGAAATTCAACACCTTTCGCAAGACGATGATATGTTAAATACCGAGTCATCAGATCTGTGGTGGTGTATAAATTTATATGTAGACTGTGAAAAACACTTTCAATTGCTCTCCTTTCAATGTGTTGAGAATCATCCTGTTTCATTTAATGCGCCAATAAAATCCCTACAATGCGATAGGTGCTCTTCCAAAAAAATCTTGATTGGAAAGGTGCCAGGACAGGCTCCTTGTTTTACAGACCTAGCTCAATGCTAACACCTCCTTGTCTTCAATACCTCCTAAAGCTGAGAGTGGCTCTAAAAGTCGCCATAAAAAAATTGAAAGCTGCTCACAGAAATGAAATACCACTCCCATTACAAGTCTAACACTTGTACAGTTGTGCAAGACACATCTGGACGTTTATATGGCAATTTGTTAGAACTGCACAGTACTACAGGAAAGCAAACTCCACGCTGTTCATTTACCATCTTCCCCCTGTTTTATTTCACATTTCCTAGCACATATGTATGTCTCCTCATTTTTTGTCAAACTGACAGGTTTGGAGTTTGGCATTTTTTTAAGTGATTTTGTTCTGCAACTTGACCAAAGTTGCTAATCGTCTCAAACAGAGGCGAAGCCCTTGGGTCTCTTAGAAATGCTGCCAAGCACCTTACAGCCTCTTGGGAAGGCAGAACATCTTTGAAATTCAGGCTACTCTTCCTCTTTAATATGGGGGGGGAAACATGGCTGTTTAGGCTTTTGAATTTCTAATCTGAATCCTGCCCATTGCTGGTTTTTGACCCAGTCAGTAGCTGCGGCTCCAGTTCACCTGAGCCTTCCCCAGAGCACAACTGGTGGGTTTGACCACAGCCTACAACCTCTCAGGTCTCACGCTTCAGGAAAAAGTCAAGTGAAAACCAGGGGATATCCCCAAAACCAGAAAAAAACCCATCTTCCAAACGAAGGATGTGGTAGCCTTTGAAGGGGGTTGTGCTGATCCTGCAAGCAGGGCTGTAATTATCTTCCTGATATTTGGCATAGATACAAACAGGATGCTAAATTGGGGTGATAAATCTCCCAGTGCCTTAAAACTTGATCATTGAAGCCTTCTCTTCCCAGCTGGTCTACCTATTCTTCAAGAAGCTGGAATACCCTGCTTGACGGCAAGAGTTCAGCAAGCAAGAAGTACCAGTTCCACTCATGGCCACCTTCAGTAAATTGTTATTAATTAAAATTCATTCAACTCATTTAAACAACACGATGGACTCGTACTGAATTCCCTCCCTTCACTGCCAAAGAAGGTGTTATGAGAACAGCTGTGCCTTCCCTCTCCCAGTTGATTTCCCGTAGAGTCTCTAGTGACGTTTAAACCATCTTAATTATTGTCTTTGGCAATTATACAGGCAAAATAATTATTACAGTATTTATCTTTATTGCTTAAATGCTGCTGGGGAGAGGCAAGATGCCTTTTCTTAATTCTTTGGCAATAATTAAAACTAGGCACACGGTTTCCTATTAATGTATGTTTTTGTACTTCTTTTAATGGCCTCATACAGCAGCTGGAAGGGACTGTACAGACACAAAAATACGGTGAAAATGCCCTTCTTTTCTGATGGAAAATAGCGTTGGAGAAGAAACACATCCCAGCTGGTACCCATTAAAACAAATTTTACCAATTAAGCTGTTATTATTAACGGAATGAAGCTGTCGCTAACAGCAGATAACCATGTGCATTCAGCTGTGCCCTCTCACACCCTTTGAGGTGGAACCTGGCGGGGGAATCCAGGCGGGATGGGAGGAACCAGGCGTGCAGAAAGCTGGCAGGGCTGCCCACTTGCCTGGCTGCCAGCCCATTCCCAGAGCCCGCTTAATGCTGTTAAATTGGCATTTTCCAGTGGAATACATTTCCCCCTGAATATTTCTGCCCAGCGTGAGGGCTGGATGTTGTGTGAGCTTCAGTCCTTGCAGTCTTCATTCATTCTAGAGCCCTTTCCCTCCTTTATATGCTAACGGGCAAGTCTGACCTTCCTGTTACAAGCGTGTTTTACGGGGGCATTAGGAAGCAATCCTCTCAGCAAAGATAATTACTGTGTGCGGGAGCGCAGAGCTGTAAATGCAAAAGTGACATCGCAGCTCCGGCAGTAGACCTCTCAGGAGAATTGCATGCATAGTGCCAAAAAATCTATTTTAATTGATAAGAAATACAGCATTTGTGGCCTTCCTGAGGGCAGCGCACAAGCCACACGCTTGGGGTTTCTTGTAATCGTTTTTAAAGGTGTGAGTCCTGACGCGGGAAGGTCTCGTGCTTCATTGAGACCACGGGGAAAAGTCCCATCGGAACCAAAATGATGGGGCTCAGGCTTGCCCCTGGGCAGGGAGGTGGGCTGGGAAGATACCCCGCTGCTTCTGTCAGGGCAGAGCATGTGTGGGCAGCAGCTTCCACCCACCTCTGAAGGCACCAGCCCTCTGAGCGATGTGCTGTAGCTCAGAATATTAACTTGTTTATATTCTCTTAATCTTAAGAGCCACTGCCATTCAGATTTATCAGAACAGTGGCTTTTTCAGAATTTTTTCCTGTATATTATTTTCCTTATTTGAAGATACTTGAAGAAGTTGTTTCCTTGTTACAGTGTGGAGACATTTCATACCTATTTGGGCATGTTGCTGCAATTTGGGGCAATTTTCTGCCTATCTCATGATGCTGTTTGCATTAGGCTGAAAACAGGCAGAGGCACTGCCATCAGGTCACATCTTACATTATAGAGTGAAAGAATAGTTGGAGCTGGAACTAGACCAGCTTGCTCAAAGCCCTGTCCAGCCTGTCCTTGACGTTGCGTCCAAAGAGTCAACGGTGGAGTCCAAATCCTGCCCAGGCCCCTGGAGGCAGGAATAACGATGTATTTCAGTACAGGGAAGGGGAGGGAAGGGGAGGGAAAAGGAGTAGTTCTACTTCATTTAACAGAAAATCCATGAATGGATGAAATTGAGGACTTTGCCATCATTAGGCAATCTGCTGAGACAGATTTAAGTCCCCTCAGCCCAGCAGGGCATGTGCTTTGGGCACCAGCAGGGGAGACTGGAGGGGACAAAAAGGGATGGTGGCCTGAAGCACAGCCACTACTGGCTGCTGCTCCCAGTCACTGCTCGCCTCCCCTGAGCTGCAGTCACCTGAAGATCCGTAAACACAGACTAGAGCAATTTCTGTTAAAAAATAACTTTCCCATATCAGGGATCAAACCCAACAGGAGCAGAAGGGAGTGAGGGGCTGGTTGCCCTCATTTCCAGTAGCAGCATCAATTTAGGGAAGCACCAACAAATACGGAAGCAAAGGGGTTTGTGCATACCAGAGGCAGAGAATAGCAGAGGGAATAAAAAATACTCTGTGGATTCTTTTTGCAAATAAAGACTGTTGTGTAAAGAAATAGCTGATCCATAGGATGAATAGCCCAGCACAACCCCTGCTACCAGCAAACTGTCCATCTTTCCAGGGCCACGTGGAATAAAATCTGCAAATCACAGATTTAAAATCTGAATTGTGCCTATAGACTTCAGCACTAAGAAAAATTGTTTCCAACACGCGAACATTAATGCCATTTCAAAGAAATGTGATGAAATTTCAAGAGAGGCTGAGAGAATGTGATGTTTGTAAGGTCTGTGCCTGATAGCCTGCACATAATGGGAAGAAGAGACAGAACAAATGTGATGCAGACACTTACATCCCAAGAGATTTGAAAAGTGTCTGTGCCAAGTCACTCGGAAAATCTCATGAAATTAAATAATTCAATGGAGAAAAACATATTTTTTATGAAGCAAGGAGGCAGGGGGAGGGAACAAGCCTTCTAGACCAGATGGAAATGTGAATTAAATATAGGAATAGAATGAAATAAGCGAACAACTACTACCAGACCATGCCGCTTTTTGTTTAAACAAAGAACAGATGATCATTACAGTGTAGATTTATCTGACAAATAGAGCTGTAAAACACAGCACACCCCTGGGAAGGAAGAGTGGGAAAAACCTGCCTCAGAGATGGAGAGGTTTGTTTTGCAGCGACTGGGGTCAAGGCCAACCACTGGCAGTGGAAATCTGTCCCCTGGTTTAGGTGGCTTTTCTGCCCCATTGCAGATCTTCACGGGGGACGCTTTCAAATCAAAGCTCCTGAAAGAGGATCAAAGGTATGAAAAAGTATATGAATTAACTCTGTGAACCGAGGTGGAAAACTGTGATCACATGGAAATCATTCGGGCTGAACCCCAAATTCCACGTAATCAGCAGGAAAACTGCTGCTGACTTTGGTAGGATCCCTTGTGTTTTATGAGAAGCAGGTAACTAATGCTTTCCTATGACAGGATTTTAACCAGCAGTGAGCAGGGTAATACCAGGATATTTCCCAAAAAGGGCAGAGCAGCCAAGCAAGCAAAGGGTTGTATGGGACCAGCAGGCCAAGAGAGATGAGACATGAAGGAAGATGCTAATGAGACGTACTGGGAAGTCCAGAAGTGGACACAGTACTCCAGGTGTGGCCTCACCAGTGCTGAGCAGAGAGGCAGGACCACCTCCCTCAGTGTTCTGGCAGCCTTCTGTATAGCTCTGAAGTAATGTCAAAGAGGAGCCTCATACCATCTTCCCCCACACTCCTCCTGGAGAACGTGGCATTTCCTACGGGTACGACAGCGGTCTGACCATAAACAACACTGAAAGAGCTATGAAAGCCAACTGGGTCATAAAAATATTAAATATTGTAAGCTCCACGGGTAGAAAAGCAGACAAGGCAAGCTTTGTGATCTTATTTCCTTGAATACGTTTCGTATTTCACTTTTATTTCCTGGGAAGGATAGACACAGACAGAGTGCATTCATCTCTGTCAGGAGAAGGTCCAGCCCTCACTAACTTAACAGGAGAGGACCAAGACAGAACAAGCACTTTTCAGTGTAATTACTTTGCCTCAGCAATTTCGTTTTATCATAGCTGATGTAAGCCCAGGCGAATGAAAGGGACCTGAGAGCACAACACGAGAACAGTATGGCACATGAAAGGCTTCAGCTTTCTCAAAGACAGATCGAGTCTGTCATCTTTATCTGACACTAATTGGGAGCTTTTTCATTATCACAGCCAAATTCTGCCCTTGGCTACCTGCCCATAAATCTTTCTGACATTTTCCAGTGGGAGCTGGAGGCAGATAATCTGAGGGCAGAATCTGGTAGGGAACTGGTAGAAGAACACAAGGGGTCCTCTGCCCTGACCCATCTGTTGGCTGCAACGACACCAGCTCATCCTTTTCCCCAGATCTGGGGTGAAGGGAGAGCGTGAGGAAGTTTGCTAGTTTTGAGAGAGATGGGCTTCAGCTTGGATTTAATTTTCATTATTTGCTTGGTGACTTCTGGAGGTGGGCCAGGGAGGGGTTTCTCCTTTCACCACCATTCTTTGCACTGGGATCTCCATGGAGTTTGAACCTGCTTACACTTTTGGATAGCCGCTGGCATTTTTTCCATCTACTTTCAAATGCTACGTTTGAGTTATGTACTGGGGAAGGGGCAACGTGCAGTGATGATGACGAGGAGACCACTGTACATCAAGGTGGTTCACACAGCAGCTAACTCAGGCAGATGCCTCTACAAGCTCCCTACACAAGCTGAAACCAAATCTCTCTTGAAAAAAAGAAACTGTCTGAAACAATCAGAACCGTGGTGGAAAAGTCTCACCAACTCAGGCAAAAAAAATGTGGATGCATGGACCAGAAAGGAAATTTTAAAGAAAAGTTATTTTAAGCACAGGATGAGCTTTAGCCTTATTTTAGCATTTCTTTCGCTCGTAAAGATGCAAATGAGCCTACAACCCATAATTTCCACAGCACAGCTAAAATGTTGCAACATGCAGAGAGGCATTTTATAAATACCTGAAATCCAATAGGGAAATAGCAGCCTAATTAAATAAGGACGCTCCGCTGTGCAAGGGGGCTGGCCATACATCTGTCTCCTTTGGTTTATGAGAGTGTCCACGCTGTTATTCACCAGGTTGCTTCAAAAATCCTGTGTCTAAATTGGAGGCCCACTAAAAATAAGAACAAACAGCAGTTTGGGGAAGGAGGAGCCTCCTTTGCCTACCCACCTTTACATGTTCCCGTGCCCCAGATTGATCTGCTTCCACACAAGAAGGCTACTGGCAACGAAAAGATAAGCATCTCACTGGAAAGATGGGTAGTGTTCATACAGCAGACAGCATCACCATTCCTACTGTTTGTTCACCTCTACTCACTCTTCTGGCCTCAACTTTGTGTAAAATGGCTAATTTCACACCTTGGCTTATATATTACTGCAGGAATTGTAGGACCAATTATTACGTTGATTGCATTACTCTGCTGTTGTACGGAACAGGTTGGAGGGCAGAACCAAGTCAGGATATTATTATTTATATGAGACTGTAGTTCACAGGAAGCCCTAAGGTGAATAAGTACCACTCTGACAGGTTTTTGAGAATAAAATCCAAAAAGATGATCCCTGCTGTCATCTGCAATTTAGCTTCAAGGGTGCTTTCACCTGAGCTCAGCCTGGAGCAGCAGTGGGTAAAAGTCCTCCTTGTCTGATGATGGGACTGGGGTGGTCTTGATTCATGTCCTGGCTCATCAGTATGCAAATTATCAAGACACCTTTTCTGGCTTCCACAGAGGGTTCTTCATGCTGTAAGAGACACTCAGAGGCCTGAAAAGCTGTCTTATGTCAAGGACACAGATAGCTTCTGAGCTCATCCCTTGCAAGGAAAGCTCACGTGCTGTACAGCCACCAGGGACATCTAAGGAGCCTGGGGGTTGTAACAGGGATGGAGGATAAGGGGGAGCAAGCAGACATTTTCCTAAGAAGAGGCTCTTGCTGCTACCTTGACTGTCAGCCAGACCCTCCCACTGGCCTTGAGCAATTTTTTATCCTTGGTCCATTGCATTACGGGTCTCAAAGGAATTAAACTGCTGTAAGTTTTGAGGGTATCAGCTTCTACATAGAGGCAGGGTGACTTCAGCTGTCCCCTCTTCCGCCTGACAGGAGCTGTCTGAATTTCTGCAGCACGCAGAGGTATAGGTCGGGAAATCACCACCCACATCACTCCAAGTCATTTACAGTATGTGCTGCCTGCTCTGGGACTTTCAGGTCAAAAGAGATGGATAAGAAGGAAGACAGGGTAAGGAAAAACATCATATTGTACTGAATGCAGGAGCCAGGAAGAAATTGAAAATACTGTTGCAGCTCTACAAGAGAGGGAAGAGCAGCAGAGGTGTTGTGGGCTGGGGGAAGGCTTGCCCAGGGCTGGGGGTCTGGGATCCTACAACGCAGACGGTGTTGGGGGATAAAGGAGACAACAACAACATGATCCTGAGACGATTACGGTGAAAACATTGGGAAAAAACAGGTCTCAAAAGAATGTATTTTTTAAAATTAGTTCAACCCCACTTTCTGTTGTATTAAATCCAGAATGCTAATGAGGCGATACCTGTTGCCATTCACCCAGGCTCGTTATGCCCAACTTCCTTTTGAGAGTGATTTCTGTCATCTAATCATTTGTGTCACATCTCCTTTGATAGAACAGGGCTTATGAGATAAAGGATGCCTTATTTAACATTAGGGCTGACCTTTTATCTGTACTTCAGGCACTTTATTATAGGCTGTAATTGATATAAAACTGAAGGTGCACTTGGTAAAGAGAACAGTCCAGACCTTGTCTCCAGAACAGACATTTTGTTCCTGATCTCTTCAGTGCTCCTAATTCAATCTTTGACTTTTTAAATCTTTCAGATCTAATTATGTTCTAATGCCACCAGCTTTAGGTTCCAAATCTAAATCACCAGCACTGCAAGGATGACCGGCAAATGTAGCCTGGGTTGAGTCTCATGCTTTTCCTTCCTTGAACTCATATTCATTTATCAGTGGGAGAGGAAAGGGGGAAAAAACCAAACCAAAGTATACTGTGCCACTGAACATTGTCGTTTGTGGAGACAAGAGCTACTTCTATATTCAGATCAAGTTTTAATGAGATATACATATTTATACAGAAATAGCTGGTGGTAGCTGTTGATTTTGGTTTTGATGAAAGGCATTCATTTTAAATTTTCCTGACTTGTATTCATAAAAATCACCTTGGCTGAGCCCCCAGTGTGGTTTTGTTGCTGCTCTGCAGATCAGTTGCTGCAAATCTTCTCCTGTTGCAGTTCAGGCTCGAGCTCCTTCTATGTCAAGGTGCAACAGCTCACAGGAAAGTCACAGGTAAGGTCTGGCACATGGGATACTGAAGGTCAAATTAATTGTCCCAGGCTCAGGTACATGCCATGAAAGTGTTTGGTGTCCCATTTCTTCTTCTGATATAAATTTCTGGCATCATCTATTTCAAAATTAATAAAGGATGTTGCCATCTGTTGGTGTAAATGGTTCAGATGCTTCTGTGTTGTCTGAGAACAGACTCACTTCTCCCCCCTGTGCAGTTCAGCCTATGGGGGCTCTCACTTTTCAGTCTCAGGGACCCCAACTTCACTCCCCAAACTGTGCACTTTCCTTTGTGCCTTTCCTCCCTCAATGGCCCGTTTTAATACACGTTTTAGAAATACAATCACCTCTGTTTGTTTTTTGAACACAGCGAAGTTCGCCTCCTTTGTATTCAGGTGTGTACTATTTTTATGTGGTGGATTTAACAAGGAGTAGTAAGAATTAGACTGGCAGAGCTGTAATTTTATGTCCTCTTGCCAAAAGTGAATTGTTCATGGGCAGCAGCCCTGTGATCCGAGCGCAGCAGTTTTCAGCACCCCATGCACTTGCTGCCTAAAACACTTACCGGGTGCTCAGTCCAAGCCACGTTTAAACCAAACAAATCCACACAAAACTTTAGAATGTGGAAGATCAGGAGTCTTGCTTCATTTTGACAGTTTTCTGGCATCGTGGTTTCTCTGCTGACTGCAGTTTGTACACTGATGTGCCGGGGAGGGGCAAAACACAACGAAAAGGTGCGCAGGCAGCAATGGTTCACTGTCTCTTCCGACACAAGAATCAGGTGGCACTGGATGAAAATAGCAGGTGGTAAATAACAGGTTCAGAACAAATAAAAGCCCTTTTTAAATTTGGCTGAAGCCATCTGACATAATAACAAGTTTGGTGGGAAGACTGACAGACAGAAAAACACATTAAAATAAATAATAATAATATAAAAACCCACCCAAAAAGCCAACTAAACAGTTTTTCCTTGAGATACAAAGCATGCATTTAAAAGAAAAGAGCATCCTCCTTAGCCCAGGGTGGGCATGGTTGTCTGACAACTGATGCATGGTCATTGCCCTCTGTAGATGCAAACCAGTTGGTACAGAATCACAGAAAGTACCTTCAATCTTGTAGGCAGGCTCTTCCCACCCCTGGGAAGGAACCGAGGAGAATCAGGCAGCCCCATCCATGCTCAATTTGTTCAACTTTTCCTGGAGTTAACAGCACTGACTCTGAGATGGATCAAGACAATTTCTCCTACGTGGCTGAGTTGCTCGGTTGCTCTGTGGACAAGGATGGATGTTAGAAGATGCTGGAAATCTTTTGATGTTTTGCTGGAAATGGCACTGATGGGGAACATCAATTACAGCTTCAGCAGAAAGCTGAAGTGCTTTGCAAACAGATCTTCCACAGCGGTTTGCTGTGGTACCATAAATAGTAATGAATCTGAAAATATCAAAAGGGGAGTAAAAAACAACAGCAGCCAGCAGCTCGAGCATTGCCATTCTAATACTTGCAAATTCTAAATAAATAAAACAATGCTTCTAATTTTGGATAATCACTGTGCTAGTGATGCCCAATTAGCCTAATAAATTGCCAGCAAAACAAGTGGAAGCACCTGAGCAATGATGCATTTGTCTCTCCCTCCCAGACAGTTCACTCACACAGATTTATTAAATCAAGCCATAAAGCATGCATAATAATCCTTCTTGGAAATCAACTGCTAATTTGCCTAGGAAATCAAACAAAGGAATATTTCTTGCATGCAGTGCAGGGATAAAAAATGCCTACAGTGTGGTACAGGATTGGATAGGCTGCGTAGTATAAACTGAAAGAGAGAGGATGGATTGAAGGAGCTGAATGGACAACTGTGTCTACAAATTAGTCTTAAGGTGGGCTCCCAGGGCAAAGGTCTGTAAGATCAGCTGAAGCATCACTACTGTGCCACACCATTCATTTCTGTGCACACATATTGGGTTTTATGAGCTTAGTAAGCTCACTGTAACAGAAGTGAGTTAAAGAGCACTGCTAAGGTTGGGAAGCCAAGCAATGAGAATTTAGGAACTGGTAAGACTATGGTCATCAGAAATTTTCCTGTTTTTTTCCTTTGGCATTCCTTCCTGATGTGTTCATACACTGGTTTTCCACAGGATCCTTATCAGACAGACCATTTTAGAACCAAACTGGGAACAGAGGACATAGGCAGTGCTGCTCATCTGCACTCTCCTTGCTCTGTTACAGGAGCGGGATGAAGGACACCACCGTGGTCAGAGCATGCTGGACACCGACCAAGGATGTGCTCTTACCTCATCCCTCCTGGGTGGGATATACAACCTGTCACCAACTGAGTGAGCCTCAGTTCTGGTGCCTGGGGTCTGATTTACAGAAGTACCAAGCACACTGAAAGACAAGCTGGATCAGGCAGAAGCACACCAGGAGAGCCAAGGGCAATTCTGCTGTTGATTTCAGCAGGGCCAGATTCAGATTAGCTCCCGCATTCCCTTCCAGACCTACATTTAAGCAGGAAGCACAGAGGAAGAAGGGAACAAAGAAAAGATAGGTCTATAAAAATACAGCATGTGCAATCTGCTGTCTCCATATGGAATCATCTGTATCTAGTTGGGAGAAGGAATTATCCAAGGATGCTTCAGTACAGAGCCATAAGCAAGAAATTAAGGTAATAACTCTGAGAGATTCAGCTGGAATCCTCGGCACAGGAAGGACATGGACCTGTTGGAACAGGTCCAGCAGAGGGCCACAAAGGTGCTCAGAGGGATGGAGCACCTCTCCTCTTAAGACAAGCTGAGAGAGCTGGGGCTGTTCAGCCTGGAGAAGAGAAGGCTCCGGGGAGATCTTCTAGCAGCCTTCCAGTATCTGCAGGGGCTACAGAAGAGCTGGAGAGGGAAGTGTAGTGACAGGACAAGGGGTAATGCTTTTAACTTGGAAGAGGGGAGATTTAGGTTACATACTAGGAAGAAATTCTTTGCTGTGAGGGTGGTGAGGCACCAGAACAGGTTGCCCAGAGAAGCTGTGGCTGCCCCATCCCTGGAGGGGTTCAAGGCCAGGCTGGATGGGGCTTGGAGCAACCTGGTCTGGTGGGAGGTGTCCCTGCCCATGGCAGAGGGGTTGGAATTCGAGGATCTTGAAGGTCCCTTCCAACTCTAACCATGCTATGATTCTATGAACTGCCTTAACTTAGATGTTTAAAAGACAGATGTCTGAGTCTGGGACAGTCACTGTATACCCCCTTAATAACGGAGAGAAACAGGTAACTTCAGACACTCTATAACAAAAGTCTAAGACCAGACAAGTTGCTCTTAAGGGTTCTCTTTCCCTCTTGTTGTCTGTGGTCAGACACTAAGGTTATTTTTGCTTTGGCATGTACTTTGGCACCACAGAAGAGCAAAGCAGTTGGCGCTAAGGTCACAACACACACACACTATATACAGTTTGGGGTTGAGCTCTGGACTAGACTGAGTCTGGCTTCCCTAGACCCACTGTCCTACCTAGAACCACACACACATTTCAAAGTTGCCTGAAGGATTCATTCAGACCATCACGCCTTTCTAGAGATAGAAGGACACTTGTTGCACGCACTACCTGGAACAGAGCTTTGGGTTAGGTTACCTCCAAGAAGAATTCAGCTTAGCAGAGCAACTGCTCCAAGAACCAAGCCATGAACAGACACAAGGATGAGATTTGCTTTAGAGCTGCACCACCACACTGACCCTAAAAGCTGCTGTATATGTATCAGGACAACCGGCTCAGACTTAGATATTTAATTTTTAGATGGCTATGCCTGAGTGACTCCCAGTCTGAGTGACATAGATCATAAAACCAAATCATATTATTTCAACAAAGTCAATTAAAATAATTTACATAGCTGCAATTATCACAAATCCTTTTGAAACACTGTTTGTTCAACAGATCATAAAGTGTGCAGGGAACAAAATGAAAATATAGCAACAGTATTTTTCATTAGAAATTAATTAGCTCCAGGGGATTGCTAACCAAGTTACAGGTTACCATCTTAAAGTAACTTTTCCTACCAATGTCAAAAGCCAACTCCTAATTCAAAGAGTTATAAATAACAACAGCTTAAGCAGGATTGGAAATAAAGGCTCCCAGCTGAATGCAGAGCACTTTCAAATACAGACTCAGTGCAATTTCTGTCTCTGTTTTCTTCGATGTAATGGACATGCACAAATTGGTCTCAGCTGTGACGGTGGTCTGTTTCTCTATATTCCCTGCAACTTCTTCAGGGCAATTCTGGCTCTGATCGCAAAAGACCCCTACACCATTTTCAGCAGGGCTTAGATTTTCTCCTAAGCTTCCCTTTCTTAGAATTAACATCTTTAGTAAAGAATATTTACCATCTTACATGGTTGTTCTTGTTCATGAGAGCATCAGTGAGAATATGCAGAGCTTTTCCATTCCCACCAGAGATATCAAAAGCATTTGACTTTTCAAATGCTTGGCCTGGTCACCTTGGTTATGTGTTTCTAGGGTAAAGCTTGTAGGGAAGATGAAATGTATATTGTAAAACCAGAGTAAGGGAAACAGGCAGGTACTTATGAGCAAGAAGAAAGGGCTACAAGTGGTGCTGTAGGAGGTAGCTAAGAGTCCTACAGGAGGCAGGAGTGCTCTGGCAAGCTGAGAATGGCTGCAATTGAGTATTGAGTCACTTACCACCATCTGGTTTGCTCTAAAAATGGTTTTTTGGGCAGGTGTCTTGTATGGCCACCATTGCCATGGCATCTGAACACCTCACAGTAATATCTGGCTACGGTCAGTGTTGCTTACCAGGCTCCAGAAGTTATCCTTGTGCTGTCTGTTCAAGGACACTCTGTCCCTGAAACCTGCTTCCCAACAAAGTGGTGCTCAGCTCTCACATCTATGCAGGCAATCAAAGGTGATTCTAGAGAACCAGGGTGACTCATGTTATTCTAAGGAACCAGATTAATTTTATAGCCCTGACAGAAGTTCACACATTGAACAAGCCCCAGCTGTCACATTTTATCACCTATTTCTGCTCTCAAACAAAGGTATTATTCCAACTCAGTCACAAAGTGTGGATGCAGAGCCTGAAATCCTGATTTCATCTTTGTGCCTTTAATGAGACTGCCTAGTGTTTTCCTTTTGCATTTCATTTCTTTCCTNTCTTATCTCTTTTTTTTTTTTTTTTTTTTTTTTGTCCTTGGGACTTAGCATTCTCCTAACAACAATCTCTAATCAAACTGTGAGGATTATTCGTGTCTGGCTTGCCAGCCATGAAGGTAGTAGACACCTTCACTCCAAAACCCTGAGCTCCTAGAGGACTAGTCCTAGTGAAAATGTTTCTTAAAACCTTTGAAAATCATGTTAAAGCAAGAATCCTGAAGACAAACCCTTCTTCTCTACCATAAAAGATCTTTCAGGATTATTTTATCTTAGAATAGTATGGATGTGTTCTGCCACCTCCAAAGCTTTTCACAAGGTTTTTTTTCAGAGCACAAAACAACTCAGATCAATTTTGCCAACTTTTAGCTGTGAACAGTAAAACCTGTCCCTTTTCCGTCCTGCTGCACCAGCGGGGACTACTCCCTTCCACCACACCAACACGAGGACACTGCTGGACCCAGAATGATTGCACAAAGAAGCAGAACTGCACCGTTAGTTTAGGGAAGTGTTCCCTTAGGATGAGCCTCGCTTCTAAAAGGCAAGCTGGGCTACCTTGAATCCACACCACTAATTTCCCAGCTTGTAGATGTGGTGCTGAGGGACGTGGTTTGGTGATGGTTTTTGTCACTGTCAGGTTGATGGTTGGACTCGATGATCTGAAAGGTTCCTTCCAACTTACACAATTCTGTGATTCTAAGGGATGGGTTTGAGCGTAGCATCTTGCAGGCACAGCTCTCCTCTCTCCATCCCTCCCTTCATCTCTTCCCAGAGACAGAGTAGCCAGGGCAAGCTGTATCCCTCTCTGCTGCCCAAGTGGACACTCTTCTTCCAGAGGTGATTTGCTGGGGATGAAGTTTGCAAACTGCAGCTGGATGGAAAGATTGCAGCTCAGAGACACAGGTGAGAGCTTAAAGAGACTTTTAGACAACGCTTTAGTACCACAAGCTAAAGGAATAACCTCCTATTTTTATCTATTTTAAGTACCTCAGTTAAGGTACAGTTTGAGCTTCTAGTTACAACCTTATTATGTGGTACCTACAAATCTGCTGTGATGCTTGCCCTCACCTGCTGGTGGGCAAAATACCTCTGTCTCTTCCTGATGTCACTCCAGGATGTCCTTAGCATCAGGAAGAGCAACATGAGAGCTGACCAACAGCTAGCTGTGGGCATGAAATCTTGTGCCAGGGTCTTTTCTTATTCACGTGCAGATCATCTTTTTGAAAATGGGCCATAGTAACACTCTTACCTATAGACTATAGGGCATGAGAAGCAAAGCCATGAGAATAACAGAAAGACCTAATATTAAAAGATAATTAAAAAAAAAAAAAAAGAAAAAAGCCCTAGAGTAGATATGTGAGTGGCTTTATCTATAAAAAGATCTAAGTGGTTGGTTCCTAGAACTGCCTGGCTGCTACAAGCACCCAGATTTTTTCACATTATCCTAGAGGACAGATGAATGCAAAATCCATCCTCAATTCTTCATGCCATGGGCTGAGTTCTTGATTACATTAATGCCACTCAATTAAGGTCTCTGCACTCTTCATAAAAAAATCCTAGCTTGACATGGCCTGGCACCTCGTGGCACCTCAGGACCAGTGCATCTTTTGAGAATTTGCTTCTTTTGCAGAAATCACCACACTTACTGATGCAAAGCCTCGGGAGCCGAGTCTAACAAAGCGCAGAAGCTTGTGAAACGTTCTTTATGCATCAGGATTTACTTCAAGCAACAGCCTTGCCTTTATGCATTACTACCAGCCGATTTCTTTATCACCCTGGGGAAGCAAGGCTTGTCCTTTATCTTTGCACTTCAGCTCTCTGCACATTATTCTTCAGCAAACATTGAAATTCATCATAAATCCACAAGAAACCTTTTTCTTTTTTTTTTACCCCCTTTGTTTAGCTGCAGCTTGCTCTGCTTCCATGCAATCATTTACTCAGGTTTCATATTCTTTACCAGTGTTCCTAGACTTAATCTGAAACTATTGCAGGAGACAGCAAAAATTAGTTTAGAGCAATCATTTTTTCTGCCAGTTCGCATTCCACTATTTCCTCCCCCCTCAGTTCTCCAGTCTACTTTATTCCTTTTCCTCCTAAAAGGATTTTCTGCATTGTGATCCCTAAATTGTTCATATTCCTGTTTAGGTTATAGCATTCTCGTTGCAAGCAACAACAGTTTATGTTTTGTGCTTCAGGCGTTTCTTAGAGATAAATCACGATGCAAATTCTCTGCTAGAGCAATGCTGCAGAATTCAGTGAGATTCTGCCTGTTCCTGCAAGCAACCCTGTTGACCTGGTATTTCTAACAGTTCATTGACACTAAATTTATTTTGATATAACTTGCATTTTTAGATTATACACCATTTTCTTATTTATTATGCCCATTTAAAACCCCGGGTTCTTCAATTTGGACACCATCAATAAGCAATTTAACAGCCCAGAGAAATTAATAACACTCACCACTGAGCTCCGTTGTCAGGCCACAGACCTCCTGATCTCGACGGATTGCTTGGCAGAGTCTCAATATCCATTATTTATCTGGAGATAATATCTTTTTGCTCAGTATGATGGAATCCTCAGAAATAATTCAACTGGAAGGAAAGTTACCTTGTCAAAAAGTCAGCATCTTAACAGCTGAAAATCAAATTTGTGAGATAAGACCTATTGGGTAGGAAGAAAGGGTATTTGAAGAAGTAATATTCCTCTGGAATAAGTCAGAGACTCGGATCACTAACATGAAGTGGAACGTTTATCTGCTGTGCTTATCCCAGGACAGATTGCTAGGATATTAAATTGCATTAATTTTCATTGCAGTTAAAATTAAGATCACACATCAGTTTCCAAAACAATGAGAAAAGTTTATCCTCATCCACTCTGCTTCCAAGGAGTGCCTAATTTTGTTTGTTTGGCCATTTCTAAGCAAATAAGCTGTGTTTTAATAAACATCAGGACAGAAATGCTTTATTACTGATTGCATCACAAGTATATTACCACTGTCAAGCTCTGTGCACACAGCCACATCTTCCAATCTTCCAATTTTTTTTCTACCAGACCTAAGCAAATTCCCACTTTGTGGCAAAACAAAATTAATGGCCCAAAGGGAGCATAAATGACCTCCTCCTCCTCCTCCTTCAGTGCTAACAGACATTACTTAGCAGGGGATTCTTTCAAGTCGTTACTAATGTCCTTCTACAGTCTGTTCCTTCACATAACTTACAAGATTAAGAAAAACAGTTCTATGCTCACTAGTTAAACGATCAAAATTAAGTATTCAGATAAGCCTGACTGAGACTTACCGAAATCTGGCAGCTCAACCAAACCCGCAGAAAAAAAAAAGTGAGCCACCACCAATCCGTGGTGGTTCCTCACGTATCACTGGCACCAACGCTGTGCTGGTATCTGCTCAAGAATAGAAGGCTGTTCTAACATTTGCATCTGGAAACTACAACTGTTACCTACAGAAATGTGGCAGGACTTTTTTAAAAGCCAAGCACTGACTTTTTAATAGGGTTAATGTAGTATAAGACAGACTAATAAACACTGAATACATAAGCTGAGGAGATAAGGAGCTCTTATACGGTAAGGAGTATATCTCACTTTTTTTTGAGGGGACAGGGATTTATTAGTCTTTTCAATAATCTGGAGGATATGAACACCCCAGGAACAGAAGGACCCTCAAACACTATTCCTGACTCATGGGTCAGGCCTGATACATTTCCTATATGCACAGAGCATTCTTTTGAAAAGCAGCCCTTTTCCCATCATGTCTCAGTGTTTGTTATCCACTGATGTCTTCTACTAAAAGCCTCTGTTTATCAACATGGTGGTTCCAGTGGTGGAAACCAGACAGTGTTTTCTAGACTGGTCTTCACAGGTGACATGAAAGCAGTGGTGGCAGCTCATAAACCCAGTCACAGGGAACAAGGATGACTGGGAAGACTTACCTCCTGTCCGTCTCCTTCCCCCCTGCCCCAAAATCATAGCAGCTCCTCAGAGGCAAAGTTTGCAGGTCAGATGCAGCAATCCCCAGCACAGCTGGATTCTCCAGGCCAGCAGCACACAGGATTCCTACACTGAAGTAATGATAAGTTACAGCTTCCTAACTGCTGATGGACAATCCTGCTCAGCTGCTAAAGAGATAATGTTTGAGAATGAACAGAGAGAGGAAGGGCAGGAGTAGCAAGTGATTTTCATTTTTCACAGCCAAGGAGAGAAAACATAATTCTGATTAATATGTTCTAAGAAACACTCATTTGCAAGAGTGAAATGACTTTGGGAGGTCATTTTTGCTTCCGGGATACACATTCTTGCAGAAAAATACCTGAACATTTGGAGTAGTTTCACACCTACAAAAGGCATTGTGTGTGCTATATAAATTATTTTGACTTATCAGTCATCTTCCAATAGCCCTGCACAATGACTGATTTTAACTTCTGAGTTTTTAGACATGAAAGACCCCCATAAAACTCACTCGGTAATGAAGAAAGATAACAAAAATGTAGAAGCACTTAGGGTCAGTTTCTGCTCTGAGTCAACATTGCTAACTCACTGGCAAAAGATAGCATCTGAGCCCAGCACTTGCAGCAAAAAATAGACTTCAAATAAAATGTGTTCCCACCTTTAACAAATATGTATCTACAGCTATGCTGAACTTTGCCAAGGGCTTCCCTTGGTGAAATATTGATTTTTCATTCCACCTTCCAGCAGCAGCGGGGATCTCTAACTCCCACAGTGCTCTGAGAACAAGACTTCTGGAGTTAATGTCACAATATCACCTCCTAGCAGTATGGTAATTTACCCAGAAAAAGAACTTTCTCCTTTCCTTTCTTGATGCCTTCCAGTCTGCTTTTCCTACTTTTCTGAAATCAACCTTTTTTTTTTTTTCCCCCACACATATATCATAGAATCATAGAATTGTCTATGGACAACTGGTTGGAAGGGACCTTGAAGATCATCTAGTCTGACCATCAACCTAGCTCTCATAAAAACCATCACTAAACCATGTCTCTAAGCACTATGTCAACCCATTGTTTAAATACCTCCAGGGATGGTGCCTCAACCTCTTCCCTGGGCAGCCCATTCCAAGCCTTAATAACCCTTTCAGTGTCAAAATTTTTCCTAATTTCCAATCTGAACCTCCCCTGGTGCAACTTGAGGCCACTTCACCTGTGATTGGGGAGAAGAGAATGACTCCTCTGGCTACACTCTCCTTTCAGGAAGTTGTAGAGAGCGAGAAGGTCTCCCCTCAGCCCCCTTTTCTCCAGGCTGGACAATCCCAGCTCCCTCAGCCTCTCCTCACAAGACTTATTCTCCAGACCCCCAGACCCCTCACCAGCTTTGTTCTCTGGACCCACTACAGCACCTCAATGGATATGCCGATCTTAGAACAATATTATTATTTATATAGTGATATTTGCATGCCAGGGAACCCTCTCCTTAAAAATATTTCAGAAAGGTGCCATTCTTCATAAGCCTGTACAAATTACATTATGTTTAGGCCAATGTGTCCAAACACAACTTAATAATTGTTTTTAGCCCTGGTTCTTGGTAAGGCTAGTTCTATTGGGCCAAAAGCTTCTTCCACCTGCTGTTAGTCTTTCAGCAATTACTTTTATTCCCCTTTTTCTTGATCAAAAACCAGGGACTATGTGATGAGACTACTTGACAGCAAAGTGAAAGCCCATAAAAGATGATGCTGTTTCATATAGGTAAGCATCCCATCAGTGCAAGACAACAGCAGGGCTGAGAACTGACCTCAGATCTTCTGGGTCACTTCTTGGTCTTCCTAAGCCCCCACTTACAGTCTGGGGATGTACAGATTTCTATCAAAAGGAAGCTTCAGTCCTGAACAGCAATCCTGTCACCAACAGGACCCAACAAAAGGGGAGAAATGGGAGCTGTGGAAGAGAAAGCCAGCACTGGTGGCAGGAGAAAACAAAGGAGGGAGAGAAGGACAAAGGGGAGGAGGGAGCACGCAGGAACAGCATCAAAAAGAGACAGAAAGGGGAGAGTTATTTCCAGGAAAAAATGAACAAGCACAAAAGCAAAAGAAGAACACAGAGGGCAGGTGAAAGCAAAATTGCAGAATAAGATGCTTGTGAAACAAAAGGCTTTAAAGGCAGCTAGTAACCATGGAGGGGGGAGGGAAACAACTTGCAGGCACCCCCTGCTCACTCCTGGGTCAGCATACTCTGCAAATGTTAAAGTTCAGTTCTTAATTACTAAGTGCTTTTTGCCTTGGAGGTTTTATTTCTTTCTAGAATTGAAAGATTACTGTCTTGACTTTTTCATTTCTGTATGGTTCCTACTTAATTAGAGACATACAGGCACGAACATGTGAAACGATGTGCCAGAGAAAGGGGGAAAAACCAACCTAAATTATTCACTTACCCATGGGGGGAGTGGAAAAAAAGACTTGTTTTTAATCCCTTTTCTTGGAAGTAGGGAGAAAGACCCTGACTCACACGTCTTCCTCCCTGGAGATGCCCTGTCAGCTGTCAGATTTGCTGGAGCCAGAAGAAGCCGGCGGAGCGGGCTGAACTGCATGTTTGTGGATTACTGCACACCGTAACCAAGCCTTGTCCTCGGAGGTCTGCGGGGAATCTGCAGCTTGGCTATCTACACATGTGCAGATGAACCAAGAAAAACAAACAAACCAACCAAAAAGATTAAAAAAAAATAAAAAAGCAGAGAGGGATTGTTTGCGTAGAGTATATTTTCACAAAGTGCAAAGCCATTTAATTTGACTGTCATTCTATGACTACCTTTCAGAGCCACTATTTAGTATAACACGGGTAATGTGTCTTTTTCCAGTCAAAGTAATGAACATGCTCCTTGCCTTCAAGAATTTACAATCTGAATGGACCACATGTAGTATAGATGGAAAATAAGATACACTATGACACAAATTACTGAGAACTGAATCTTAACGCTATGTATTATTTTTGTGACTTTCAGACACCACTGAAGCTTGAAAGTATAAAAGTGGGAGAATCAAGGTCCTTTGTTCCAGGAGAGTAAACAACACTAACAAACACATGTGTCAAATCCAGCTAGCAAGTTGGCCAAGGATGCTTTCCCCTTCGTAAATTCATCCTGATTTCTGCCAGTCAGCCTCTTGTCCTTAATATGTTTGGAAATGGTTTCCAGAAATTAGTTACTCCATCACCTTCCCAAGGATCAAGGTGCGGCTGACCAGCCTGTAGTTCCCCTGGGTCCTCCTTTTTGTCCTTATTGAAGATATCTGCTTTCTTCCAGACCTCAGGAGCCTCTCCAGATCACCATCATCTTTCAAACATAATTGAGAGCAGCCTTGCAAAGACATTGGTCAGCTCCCTCTGCACCTATGGATGTCTAAATGTTCCCTCACTTGATCTTCCTCCACTAAGGATAGGTCTTGCTACAGAGTTTCTCCCAGGTCTCAGGGACCTGGAATGCCTGAAAGTCAGTCTTGTCAGTAAAGACCTCAGTGAAGAAGATATTGGGTACTTTGTCCTTCTCCTTGTGCTCTGTCACCAGGTTCCCTCCAATACTTAGCAACTGTCCCACATTTTCCCTAGTCTTCTTCCTTTTGCTGCTGCTGCATCTGTAGAAGCCTTTCTTGATGCCCTTTATATCACTTCTGAGATTAAAGTCCAGAAGGACTTTGAGTTTTGTAAGGCCAGCCCTTCACAATATGTTCCTCCCGGCTCCCCTGGCCCCCGTTCTGCCTCTTGTATGTTTCCTTTTTATGTCTGAGTTTTGTCAGGAGCTCCTTGTTCATCAATGCAGAGTATTTTTGGCTTGATTTCCTGTGCTCTGGGATGGACCTTTCTTGAGCTTATTAAAGGAGGGGATCCTTGAAGAGCAACCAGTTTCCTGAACCTCTCTTCTCTCCAGGGATGTACCCCATGGGATTTCTCCAAGCAGACTAATGAATAGGCCACACACTGATCTCCTGATGCCCAGGGCTGTGATCTTCCTAGCTGCTTTGCTCCTTCCTCTCAAGATCCTCAACTCCACCATCTCGTGGTCACCATAGTCGAGGCCATCCCTAGCATTCACATGGTCATGAATGTCATGGAAACAAATTAATTTTGCCTTCTTCAGGTTGCTAACCCAGACTGAGTTCAGTGGCCTCTTTCAGTCACATTGCAGCCCAAAATATTTGTGCCTTAATGAGAAGTTTTGATACAGGAATACTTTAGAATTGCCTGTCTCCATTGCCATTTCCACCCAAGCAGCACTCCTTTGCTGTGCTGATGGATTCTGCTGTTTAGATCACCAGACGCTCCAAGCATGAGCTGACTCACATCTGAGATTGATCTGCATCTCCTGGGTGACACAGAAAGAGTCGTCACCTCCTCGAGCATTTTCAGGAGTTCCTAGAAATACACAGACACAGTTTTCTTCAAACATTAAGGAATTATTCTGTCTCTGAAGAGAGTAGCAATCACAGCCAAAACCTGAAATAATGTTTAAACCCGAGAAAAAGAAACATGAGGTATGCATTTTCAAAGCACTGATTTCTCAACATATAATTCTTACAACTCTATATTCTCAAGTATATGTTACAGAGGAAAGCTTTTGTGGGTTGGTACTATGTGTTCTGTCACAGTACATTCAGAAGGTCCATAATAGAGACATCCCCTCCTAAATTCAGACACGGTAATAGGCTGCAGCAAGGAAAATGGTCTCAAAACAACTCCAAATTTCGCTCCAGTGCCCTAAACTTTGGCAGGCCTTTCCAGCAGACAAGGCTAGAGGAATACTTAGTAACTGAGGTAAAAATCTCAAGGTGTATAAAAAATGGAAAAAGTAAGTAGAGTGATAAAGCAATATCCTTTCTCAACCACCACAATGTTTCTCTAGATTCTTCATTGCTCTGGAAAGTACCTGCCGTGTTATATGCAGTAATATATTTTATATAGAGCACAGACCAACGTTCCCACAGGCAATACACCTTATGGTCTTCTCATAAACTCACCTACAAACATGCCCGTAACAAGAAGTAATAATACCTTGCATTTGGCAGTGTAATCACCTTTCCATGATCCATACGTATGAAATGCAAGTTCCCAGAGACTGCTAATTATGGCAGATTGTGGGCGTATACACCCAACAAATATGGACCACACACAGCTATCTGAAACCGTGACCAAGTCACACTCTCTTTGATTTCTTCAATTACCTACATTAGGTTTTTTATCTTTAGACATACGTAGGAGAATTATCCCTCAGTATTTCCGGCATATTTTCCCAAACTCTTTTAACAACTTTTTCTAATAAGAACAACCTGCTACCACAATCAATTTTACTTGCTTACAAAAAGAACAGCTAGTACTGTGAGAATGGTATCTTCAGAGAATGGCTTGGGTTGGGAGGGACCTTCAAGATCACCCAGTTCCAACCCCTCTGCCACGGGCAGGGACACCTCCCACCAGACCAGGTTGCTCCAAGCCCCATCCAGCCTGGCCTTGAACCCCTCCAGGGATGGGGCAGCCACAGCTTCTCTGGGCAACCTGTTCCAGTGCCTCACCACCCTCAAAGGAAGAAATTTCCTTCTGATATCTAATCTAAATCTCCTCTCTTCCAATCTAAAACTGTTACCACTTTTTTAGAGGGTTTCAAAAACTCTTTCTTAAGCTGTGTGGAAGGAGTTCTTACCTTCAACAGAAGCTTATGGTGTGGAAGGAAGGGCTTGCTGTGGACCAGCAGGAGCACAGACAGTGAAGGAGCCCAGTGAGGGACCTCTGCTGGATCCACATAATCTCAGTGAGTGCTGGAGAAAAAACACTGTGACAACTTCACAGCAATCCAGTGCACGGGGATATTTGTAGTTTTATGTCCCTAAAACAGAACTCCTTCCACCTGAGTGAGAGTTAAACCTTTGGAAAAAAATTTATGAGATCTAAGCAGCTCCAAAGGAGAAGAAAATAGTCATTTTTCTCCGCCTGAATGAACTTCCTTGGCCATTTCATAGGAGCATTGTGTTACAAAAGTTTATGGTTAAGTTTTATAACATAAATTCTTTCAGCTATATAAAGGTTCTGAGGGGTTTTACAGCAATTTTAGTCATTCAGCTGACTGTAGGAAGCATTTAAAATATGTAATGTGATGGGCAAAGAGACACTGTATTCTACTCAGGTAAAAAGACCGTGTTCCAAGTAGGGCAAAACTGCCCTTGCTGGGACCCATGCCAAAGAATTACGGAGAAGATCTGCTCTGTATCAGGAGACATCTTCAGGCCTCTATCATTTCCAGTTGTGAAACGTTCTTCTTGAAACAAATTTCTCCTGATACGGCAGTGATGCTTGCCTTTATGGGGAAATACGTCCCTGAAACTCAAAAACTTTAAACACAAAGGGCCAGATCTACTCCAGATGTCATTTTAATGACCATGTGAGATGCGGATGTTTGGCACCACCAGATTCCTGCCTTTTCTGAAGCAGGATTATAGGACAGAAGCAATTGTGAGTGGTCTACCAGTTCAAAGCAGCACTCAGTCAATGGTGCCCTGGAAAGCGGCTGTTACAGTAATTCACTATCAGATGACAAAAAGTCCATTGAAAGAATCTCCTGCTCCTCCTGACTGCTGTGATTTATTTAAATTTTGGGGGGGGGGGGGGNGGGGGGGGGGGGGGGAGGAGATTACACAGGTGTGTGTGTGGGTGTTTTCTAATCACAGAATTGCTTCATGTTCCAACTGCAGCTTCCCCTCCGTTGGCAATTTAAAACTGTAGACATGCTATTTCATTACACTGCAGGGCACAACAGAGTTCAGATACTTTTGACTGTGAACAAACTGGTAAATTTCTCTGGCTATTAATGCAGAAGAAAGAAAATCTCTGTGCAGGCAGAGATTTGCTGGCAAAGGATAGAGAAAACTAATTGATTTCATACTCCAAGCCTTACTAATTATTTTAGACTGACACAATAAAGCTCTTTTCATGAGCTTCCTGTACATCACTCAAAGGCTGTATTGTTGACTTGCATTAATTTTGATAAACTAAAACAGATAATTACTTAACTGGAAAATAATCCAAACTTTATATGTTTCAAACCCTTCCAGGATATTGAAAAACTAATGTAATATTTCTAAGAAGCCTGACCTGAAGCCCGCAGAAGTCAGTGTAAGTATTTCCATCAAATGCAGTGGGCTTGGGTTGGGTCCTTGGTGTAAAAACATAGAATTCAGAAGGAAGATGATCAAATAATGTACCAGCCTGATCTAGGGAAATCCATCTATAATTTCCAGTATGTTTCACTGACAGCAAGAGGTCACCTCAGGCTCAAGTCTCTGCTACACCATTTAATTATGTATGTTGTAAATCCTCAGGCTTATGCATGAATATGTCACACAGCCACAAGTTCTACTCACCTTCCAGGCATTCAAGCAAACTACTTTCCTGCCCAGCCACTTTGTATTTTAATTGTTTTGCTGCTTTTTTGCAGGACAGGAACAGATTAACTCTTCTTAAGTCAATGTTTCAGTTCCTCATTGCTCTCTTCAGTCCTTTCTGCACACCAAGGGCCACAACCTACTTCTTGCTACTGCTCAAAAATTGGTGTTTATGGCACAATGAGGTCTGTCTTCCCTGCATGAAGGTGTCACAAGAGCTGAATGTACATTAGGGAGCACCAAAAGCAGTGTTGCTTCACAGGAATGGGAACTGCAGGGACCCCAGGGTGGGCATGGCAGAGCCCTCACCAGCTGGGGTCCACCCCACAGTCCCCTGAGATGGTGACCAGTCCAACCAAGAATGCAGATGCTAAAACAATACCATGATAATGAGGTAGGTCTGAGGTTGAACTGGGAAGTCAGTCTGCAGGCTGGTGTTAAGATCAGAACCAGTGATCACCGGGCAGGGCCACAGTGATGAGGGAGGGCCAAGGTCAAGCCAGGAAATCAGTCTGTGGGTTGAGGTCAACATCAAGGAGTAGCATGGCCATGGGCCTGCATTTATATATATTGATGAGATCCCCCTGAGCCTTCTCTTCTCCAGGATGAAGAGTCCTAGCTCTCTCAGCCTCTCTTTGTATGTTAAGTGCTCCAATCCTCAGGGTCCATCATTGGACTCCCTCCAGTATGGCCATGTCTCTCTTATACTGGGGAACCCAGAACTGGATGCAGCACTCCAGGTGTGGCCTCACCAGTGCTGAGGTTACCAGTAATAGCAGGGAAAATTGTCCATGTGGCTTGAACACAGCTTTCTTCTAACTTTGACTCAGGATATATGACTCAGTTCAGCACCTTCAGATTGATTATTGCCATATAATTACAGTATTAACGGAAGTTGCCCATGTGCATTGCACAGCAGAGTGTCCCAAGCCTTGGCGAGTCCTCAGATTGTCCTACTGACACACTCCTTCTTGTTCTTCTGACAAGTCTACTCTGAATAGCAGGGCTCTGTTTTCTTTTCTCCAATTTGCCTTAAGCTGAAAGCACTAATGGCTTATCGTTGCTGACTCCAGAGCTAAATGAGCTTTCCCGTAGTGTGTCTTGTTGAGTTAATGTTATAGCAAAGCACTAGGTATGGGCTTTTACCTATGAAATGATGTACTGCTTGAATAGTTTTATTGTTTTTCAATTTTAATTGTTTGAATTTGCTTTGAACTTCTTAACATTTCACCAGTATTATGAACTACACATAAATATCCTGCTCACAGAAGAGCTGTTTGCTAGAAATCTGGATGGAAGTTCAGACAGAAGGTTCATATTGCTCAATATTATTATTAAAGGCTTTGAATGCTATTTCTGTAAACACCTTTTTAATCAGGCAGGAACACTTCCCACCAGACCAGGTTGCTCCAAGCCCCATCCAGCCTGGCTTTGAACCCCTCCAGGGATGGGGCAGCCACAGCTTCCCTGGGCAACCTGTTCCAGTGCCTCACCACCCTCACAGCAAAGAATTTCTTCCTGATATCTCATCTAAATCTCCCCTCTTCCAATTTAAAACCATTACCTCTTGTGCTGTCACTACACTTCCTGACAAAGAGTCCCTCTCCATGGGACTTCATGGACTTTTCCAGTAACACCAGGCTCTGAGCTCTATAACCTTCCTCCACCGTTGGGGTTCAGGATGGGTGGGCAGAGACGGAGGTGTAAGTAAGCACGCAACGCCATTAATGAATCTCATTGAAAGGAGATCACAAAATCCTTGAGCTGCCTAAATCTCTAGAGGCTACCTACAGCTAATTTTCTCAGCCGTGTTGTTTCTCCAAGCTTCCTGTAATAATGAAACACCACTTACATCTTTTAAACAACATATTGTGTAAATTATAAGTGACACATAACCCTCCCAGCAAGCTGAGGAAAATGACAACATTAAATTCCCAACAGCTATCAGAATACATTAACAATTTTAGAAGAAAATTACTTTTGAGGAGACAAATTTTACATGAATAAACATGAATCTACAAGGTTGCAGCAGAGCACAGGATTCATCCGCAGCATTTTGCTTTGGTGTCACATAACTCCAGCCAAACAAAAGCAAAACCACCCTTGATTAGAAAGATACACACGGTTACAGTGAGTTAATCTCAGCTCTGATCACAAATTTGTCAAAACTCAGCAGCTTTAGTTCAGCAGGGATTATATTGGACTGAAGCTGAAGAACTTATCAGGCCCTATCACAGAAAGCAGCCCTTGCAAACCATCGGGGGAGAGGTGGAATAATTGGGGCTACAGCTTTGGTTGATTTGGCTATAAAATCCCTACAGCTGCTGCTCCCTTCTGTGCACTGTGCTTGTCGGTGTCATGATGCGGCCCTTCGAGTGACCAGCTTTGCTGCAATAATGTGGTCTGGGTCGTAAGCATCTGTCTGTTTGGGACCTGAGCTTGGCAAAGGCACAGCAGTAAATAACCTGGCAGCTATGAGACAGTGGTGCAGCCAGCCCTGAAGGCTGGGATGATGGCTGGGATCCCAGCAGCCAGCTGGGATGTTCTGTGTTGCTCCTCTCTTTCCCCTTATAGCTGGTGGTTGCCTCCGTGCCTCCCTCTGTTGCTAGTGAAGGTAGTTTGGGGAGTTTAACAGGGTTTGTGGCTGCTTGCTCCCGTTGTCGGGCTGATGGGAGTCACTGGTTCCCTCTCTGTGCAGCAAGAAGGTGCCACGTTGGCCCCAGTAGCATATTCAGTGCAGGAGACAAAACCAAGGACCCTCTTCCCACACACACATCCCAAGTGTGGTGTAGGCAACCACTGGAGCAGCTCCAAGGGTTCCTCTAAAAAGATGCACCTCCACTTTCGGGCTGCAAGAGCCATTGAATTTCAGGAGGGCAGGATCATGTGTAAGGTCCTAAGTAGGTTCCTTACCCCTCTACTTTCAGCCCAATGCCATGTTTTGGAGTTGCACACCTTCAAATCATTCCCTACTCAACAAGTAGGAACTCAACAAGGAGTTGAGTAGGAACTCAACAAGTTGGAACTCAACAAGTAGGAACTCAACAAGTGAAACCTGCTGAATCAGCAGCTCTGGGAGAGGAGAGGTAGGCATAAAATATTTCAGAGCTGCCAGGTTTTCAAGCAGTGGCATGGCACAAAAGGCAGAAGGCACTCAGATAACGTGCAGGGAGCCGGCTAGAAGGCACCGAGGATCACTGCACAATCTCCAAGGAGAGCACAGAGCATGGAAGCAGAAGAGAAAAGTGGAAAGTATCATGACTACCAGAATCAATGCAAACGGGTCCCCTGGGAGAGCACGTTTTCACACAAAGAGCCAGATAAAGCAGTGAGGTGATTCACTGCTCATGCAGAGGACAGAACACAGCCCTGGCAGTCTCCACAGCTGATAGAAACACCGAGCAGACACCAAGGTCAACTGCTTTGTAATTCATATTCGTATCAAAAAAAGTATGATGCAGAACAGCAGATATTACAACTAGCAACGAGAAACTGCGTATCACATATTAGCGCAAGGAATACTCAAAGCTCATTTAATTAAAATCCGGACTAAGAAAATGAAAGTATGAAAAGCTCTCGCTGACAAAGAAGCTGCAAATACAGACTCAGCTGGTTCCACAGAAAGCAATGCTGTAGAAACTCAGATGTCCGAGTGGATGCACAACTTGTTGCAACAAGAATGCAAGTTAGCCAGAGCTTTGAAGCAGATCTTCCCAAAATAAACTCTCTGACTGAGAATACAAAGATTTTAAACTTGGAAAAGTTAGGTTTCAATAGAAACTCAAATTTTTAATTTAATTTCTTCTGCAGAGAAAACCCAAAGCCCTACATCAGGCTGAACAGAAATAAAAAAGCTTAGAGAAGACTCTTCCCCCCTTCTACCTGGCCTTTGAGCCATTTTCTCTTTCTGTCACTAGTGAGACAGGCAACACCCGGAGTAGTAAATGGGGCAGGCACAGATCTCTCTGTGCTTCTAAAGCCCCATCCAGCCTGGCCTTGAACCCCTCCAGGGATGGGACAGCCACAGCTTCTCTGGGCAACCTCTTCCAGTGCCTCACCACCCTCACAGCAAAGAATTTCTTCCTAATATCTAATTTAATCTCCTCTCTTCCGTTACCCCTTGTCCTGTCACTACACTTCCTGACAAAGAGTCCCTCTCTGGCTCTCCTGGAGCTCCCTTCAGATCCTGGAAGGCTGCTAGAAGGTCTCCCTGGAGCCTTCTCTTCTCCAGGCTGAACAACCCCAGCTCTCTCAGCCTGTCTTTATAGGAGAGGTGCTCCAGCCCTCTGAGCATCTTGGTGGCCCTCCACTGGACCCATTCCAAGAGGTCCATGTCGTTTCTATATTGAGGACTCCAGAGCTGGACACAGTACTTCAGGTGGGGTCAATTCCACTCCTGAGTGTGGTTATAGAAAATGGGTCAGTATCAATGACATTAATCAGTATCATTGGATATTAATCTCTGGAATATGGCAAATGGAAACAATCTGCATCATATATTGTAAGAAAATTTGGTACTGAGAAACCAACAGCAGTCTTGAGACTTCAGATCAACGAAGGCAAATCCACTGAGATGTTTGTATACTGAAAAGACCAATGTAAGTGTATCTAGCAGTTCACAGGCATAAATATCTGCAAGATGGGCAGGGTATGTCCATAACAGCATTTACTACTGTTAATAGCTTGACGAAGAGAGAGATCTTTCTGACTCCCAACATCTCCGAAGATTTATGAGGATCGTTATAAGGCCTATGAATATAAGGCAGTTGAAAATGAGAACTGGAAAAACACTAACAAAGCGAAGAGACAGATGAATGCTTCTGAAAATGAAGAATGTTGGCTACTGAGAGAAAGATGCACGGAAAATGATTTAATTACCAGCCCAAAAGTTTCTCCCCAGTAACTCTCAAGTAAACAAAGTTGCTATTGGAAAGAAGAAACGCCATCATGTAGATGAAGAACTGCTTAAAACAGAGGGAAAGGAGTTGAAACAAGCACTCAATTTTCCTAGTGGAGGGTGATTCTTAATGAAACCCCACAGCCCCACAGGGATCTCTGCTGTGGCCTGTGCTGCTCAGTATCTTCTTAAATGATCTTGAGAAGAGGACGAATAGGAAAGTGAAAGCATTTGCTGGTGGCAAGCTTTCAGGTGAGTTAGTATGAAAGCTGACTGTGAAAAAACACAGAAGGACCGTGTGGAATGGACAATAAAAATGGGCAGGTAAAATTCAGTAAAGGTACATGTAAAGAGTTTTAAAATATTTTAAAGAAAAACCCAACTTTACATGCAAAGTGACAGGCTCTGACTTGACTATTATCTCTTAGAAAGAAGATCTCACAATTATAGTGGCTGTTATTAAACTTAATTTCCGCACACAATCTTGGTATAAATAAGGCTTCAATGACTGTTAGCAAAGGAACAGATAACAAAAAAAAAGCCACTATGAAAATCCTTCTCCACCTGTATCTTCATTATTGTAATTTGTTGCTCAACTCACCTCAAAATGTGAGCGGGGAAAGGTGCAGAGAATAATCACAGTGATGATCAAGGGATGACTGTGCTTCTGTATAAGAAGCTCTTGAATACATGCAGATCCTTGCCCTTGGAGAAGAGATGACTGAGAAGGATATGACTGGTGTCTTTAAGCTCTTGAGTGGCAGGGAGGACACAGCTGCACAGCAGTTGTATTTCCAACAGAAGGGTTGAAATTGGGATGAATTTAACATGGAGAGCTTTGCACCGAGGCTGGGCTGTGGAGCTTTCCTGGCAGCTTGTGGTTTATTTCCAGGCTTATTCTACACAAGGTCTCTGCATTTGCTGCTACATCTCACCACAACGCCTTGGCCAAGGATCCCTTACATGTGCCCTGGGGACTCCAGCTGGTGTAGCCAGCACAGGAAAGAACATAAATATTCTAATCCATACCAATGAAAAGCCCAGCAGCCTGGTACAGATGGTATCCGCTCCTTTCATTACACTAAGCATTTCTCAAGATTTGGACTTGAAAGCAAAGCGACCTGCCTGCATAGAAATGCATCAAAGACAATCCCAAAGGGACCAATAAACACCCATATGTCAAAGCTGGCACCAAAGAACTTCTCCTATTCATTACCCTCCTGTCATTCCTCCTCTCATAATGAGCACAAGAAACAGTGTCTCCTCTTTTCCTAGAGCACCCCAAGTGCTATCGTAGGGTCCCACCTCAAACACATCCACCTCATGGCTCTGGGAATGAAATCGTCTATTGCTTTTGCAGCAACAGTGAGCACTAGGAAACTCGGGGAATTCAGACAAGTATCTGCTTTTTCTTATTAGAAACAAAACAAAACAAAACAAAAAAGATAAATTAATAAAGAAAAATTAAATTCAATGTAGGTACAAGTTGGTCTCCAAAAACCACAATATTTGGATCATGTTTGCTTTCACCAATAGCCAGAGGTTTGTACACACTCACCTAGAGGAATCATTAAGGAAATTAGGTATTCTTTAAAGTGTCTGGAGAATATATGGGCTTACATAAACACAGGACGTGCTGTCCCCTAAATTGCTAGTTGCTGCTATTAAATGCTCTGCTGATAGTTTTGTACTCGCTGGACACAAATTTCATTGGCTATTTCCACAACAGGAATCTTTGAAAACTAATACCATTCTCCTTGTCTTAATACCATTATGAAAGTCACAAACATCTACCCCATTTTTTCTAAATTCATACTATAAGGCTATATTGGAGAGCTATAAATCAGATGTAAAGACAAATGTACTCATCAAGCCAGAGGCCAAATACATTTTCTATAAGCAATTTTATAAAGCTAATGAGGACTCATTTAACATTTTGACTCAAGAATTAAGGAATGTTGGGCTGGAAAGGACCTTCAGGATCAGCTTCTGCAGCTGGAAGTAGCTACATCATATAGAACAGGTTCCTCAGAGAAGCTGTGGCTGCCCCATCCCTGGAGGGGTTCAAGGTAGGCTGCTCAAGCTGGATGGGGCTTTGAGCAACCTGGGAGGTGTCCCTGCCCATGGCAGGGGGGTTGGAAGTGGATGATCTTTAAGGTCCCTTCCAACCGGAACCATTCTACGATTCTATGAATTATTTAGGGGAATTGAACAGGCTGGCACAAGATTGACACAATGAGGGGTCAGTTCAGCTGCTTCTCTCACAGGAATTGAGCCACATGGATGTCTAGTGCATGGTCTCAGCTGCTCCCACAGAAGTACACAGACCTGCCAGGTCCATGAGGATGTCCCAGATGCTCTAGAGCATCTTCACTGGGATCCGATACCTATGCTTTAGCTACTGCATTGTGCACTTGAACATAGCTTCAAGTTTCAGGAGACTCCAAAAGACCCCCATAAGCTCCCATTTAGAGTTACTGGAGCTCTAGATGCTCTAGGCTATGGCATGATTCAGTTGACCATCACAAGTATTCAGTTTGTTTGCTCAAACCAAGGTATCTATGGTGCTTTTTAAGATGCCATACAAATCAGATAGGTCTCCATGGGATCCATAGTAAATTCTTGTCTTACTAGAGGCTAGGTACCCTCTGTGGATCATTTGGGGCAATTAAGTCCTACATGTCTACTTTAGGGTGAGCTGAGCTACTCTCTAGGTGCTGTTGGTTATAATGAGGGCTTAAAAGTCTGTTACCTGTGTAAACACCTACATGTGGATAGCTAAATTAGGCATTATTATTTCACACTGGATCTTGCCCCAGGATTCAAGACCCTCAGAGATCTGCAGCTCCCATGCAGTATCAGATCCTTCTCTCCACACTGCACTTCCTCATCAGATCCATCTGCTTTTTCTCTTTCCTCTCCACTCATAGTTTTTGAGTTTTAGTCCCTAGCTCCTGTCTCTCCTCTCTTCCTCAAATCCCAATTACAGATTTTCTCCTTCTCTCTCTGATATTAGTCTTGCTAACCTGCTTGTCTCCCTTTTCCCAAAGACAAGCCAGTTTCTGTTACCTCTGCATTTAAATAAGGCAGCTTCTCCATGCACATTGCAGGAAAAAGCACCTAGGGATCTGTAATGATACAGGAAAGGAATCCCTGTCCCCATTTCCCGTCACTGTCCAAGGGGGCTAGGAAAGGAAAGAAGCAGGACAGCTGCACTGCTTAGTGTACACAGAAGCCACAGAGATTTATGAAAGTCTAAACTGTGATTACCATTTAACGAGCATGGGCGAGTGGTGAATGTTTAATCAAATTTGGACACATACTAATGGGAAAGTGAAAAGTTCACACCTTGCATAAAGGGTAGCCCTATAGCAGATTCGATGCCTCTGTCTCAGAATATAAAGGCACCAGAACTTTTCAAAGGAAAGTAATCAAATGTTGTTTGTAAAAATCTCTTCTTCCTTTTTTTTTTTTTTTTTCCCAGTGCTGTTTTCAAAGACACCTTGACTTAAACTGTCCAAAAGCACTCAGCTCAGGGTGGTGTTATGAAGTGATGAAAGCCAAGGTCTGGGCAGCTTGGCGAACTGACAGTGCTTCTAGTCGCTTCATCTAATACTGCAGCTTCCCAGCTACAATAACATCCAGCACTTTATGGTCCAGCCTTTACTAAAGTTGCAGCAATCCCTATTTATGCAGCACTGCATTGCTTCTCTCAACGCTTTCTGCTATTCAAGTGGCTGCACTGCTGCTAACCAAGCTACAGACCCTTGGTCTGTCCCCTTCGAGCCACTCCTGGCAACTTGGGGAGAGACTGCTCTGCCCAATGACATTTTCCTGCTGGCACAAAACGCCTCCAACAGCAGTCAGGATGTGAGGTTTATAAACCAGTTGTTTATCTGGAGAACTCACAAATGAAAGGCACATCCATCCTTTCAGGTGCGAGGCATTCAATTCAAGGAAGATGAAAAGCTATATAATCCACCGAGCATTGCTTTGAGGATATTTGTTCTCACATCCCCACTTTTCTTTTAACACGTCATCTTTTCACAAAGTCAGGCTCTTTCATCAATTTGCAGGTTCTGGGTTCACGTTTCAGACGTAACAAAGTGCAGGTGCTATTTATATCAGGCAAGTGATGGTGCATTTGACAGAACATTGAAAACTGTCATTTTTCCCCAATATATCCAAGGAATATCCAAAGTATCCCATACAGTTTGACTCACTCAAACCAGTATAATGCCATAGTCCCGCTCAAGTCAAGGGTGTTATGTTAGCACTGGCTGTGCTTTTCAGGCAGTAATTCAGCAGAGCACTTAAATATTTGCCCATCTATCTCATTGCTTGATCTGAAGCCAGAGATAATTTTGTATAGAAAAATATTGGAATGTGAATATATCAAACTATAGCCCATGTTGTTGCTCAGCCTACAGGTGGAATCAGTTTCAGGTTATTCTGCATCAAAATTAGCCCTACTTTCAGCAAAGCCCAGAAGACAGCGCTTCAGTGAACAGGAATAAATTATTGAATTGATGCCTTAAGACTCGATTCCTGGCTTTGCAGCAGAAAAATCAGGACATACTCAGTTAATATGTTAAATAGATATGTTGTTTTAATAGTCACATTGGACTTAGAAATACTTCGGTTTTAGGTAAGCAAATACCGCTGGATACAGACATCAGTCAGGGTACTTCAGAAAGGATGTATCAATTTATTAGAGATCTTGGAAAAGCTCCCATTATTTAATTAAGTAATTAAGCAATTATAGGAATAATAGGCTGTGTGTGCATGTAGAAGTAGTACTGGATTATCTTGGGTAAATCATACATACAATAGTGCACACATGCAGTGCTGATGATTTTTAATTATGAGTCCCGGAATTCGGGTATTTTCCAAATTAGGAAAGGAATGAAATAAAACATAAAACATTTATTGAGTATACCACTGTTAAAATGCTACCCATTAAACAGCTATTAATTAAAGTCATTTAAATTCAGTGGAATTGTGTTGCTTCATGCAAGTGCCAGTGACTCACATAAAAATATGTCAGTAGCTTCCCTTCAAAGACGTCAATACAATGTTTTTCTCCCCGCTCATTGCAAAAAAAATAAAAAAAAAATAAAAATATTCAGAGTATCCATTCAAGTAATAAGTCCTAGAAGGGTATAGAGTGTTAGGAGGAATTGTGCCTCCCTGCCTGTGGAGGAATAGAATCCTGTATTGAGGCCAGGCACGTGCCACAGTTGCTAATATGAAAGGGAGCTTTCTCATAAAAGCTGGTAGGAGTTTGCTGAAGACTGAAAACACAGCAAAAGAAAAGAAAAGTTCACAATGGCATTGCAGAGATTGTCTGTTATGCAGAAGTCTGGACACTTTTGTCGAGTCAGACTTAAAATTAACCAAGTTTTATTTCTAAGAGTACAAGTTTATTGTTAGAGAAAATTAGCTCTGTGACTTTGAAGTCTTGCTATTTTCTACCCCAAAAAAAGCTCACTAGTTTCATTTAGCATAGCAACGTTTGCAAACTGACACACTGAGAAACCCACCATGCCTCCCGTATAGGCTGATATTCAAAAGTAAATTCATACTATTAAGCTCATGTATTCAGACAGACAAGGCTTTGCCTCATTACATATTTTGTTAAAAGTTTGACATTAAACTCAAGTCTACAATACACCTTTAGAGCAGTTTGAGAGAAGAGACAGCTTAACAGTTAGAATCATAGACTCATACAATGGTTTGGGTTGGAAGGGACCTCAAAGACCACCTTGTTCCAATCCCCCTGCCCTGGGCAGGGACACCTCCCACCACACCAGGTTGCTCCAAGCCCCATCCAGCCTGGCCTTGAACCCCTCCAGGGATGGGGCAGCCACAGCTTCTCTTGGCAGCCTGTTCCAGTGCCTCATCACCCTCACAGCAAAGAATTTCTTCCTGAGATCTCATCTAAATCTCCCCTCTTTCAATTTAAAACCATTACTCCTCATCCTATCACTGCATTCCCTGATAAAGAGTCCCTCCCCATGTCTCCTGTAGGCCCCATTCAAGCACTGGAAGGTTTCTGGAGTAGAGAGTTTATGGCAAATCAATGTGAAAAGAAAGTAAATATGCAAAAAACCTCTCAACCTTGGGTTTTAGGAAAACCAATGTGCCAAATGTCTCTCAGCAAGGTGCACCTGAGTACAAAGGAGAAGTTTCAGGATCTGAACATCTGCCACACATTTAGTTATATATTTGCATTTCTTCTCCTCTGTGTGATTAGGGCACAGCAAAGATGTGCAATGTCCTTGTGGCTTGAAGCTATGGCATACTGCACATTTTATCTGACTTTGGGGAACAATCAGAGAAGCTCTGACAAATAAATCTCTTACATGGTGAGATTTATAACTTTTTTTTTTTTTTCCTAGCGCATCTGTGTGTTTTGCATCAGACACATCCCCTCTTACACACCATTACTCCTCCCAGATTCAGCCTTTTCTTAGTCTTTGCTTAGAACAGCTTAGAAATTAGTATAGGCTGGGGGTTCACCACCAGGCAGATCGGATGTGGTCACCCTGTGTGCACTGGTGGCTAGGAGAACTTCACAGCATGGACATGCCCGTAGTCACCCCTCAGGGACAGAGAACAGACCTTAGCACTTTGGTTTATTGGTGCAGACACAGCATAAGTTTATTACAACAAAGTCAATGCCAAATACCTTCAAAATCTGCACAGCCTCAGGAACATCACCAAAGCCAACCTCTTAGAAGTCTCAAGACATGTCATTTAGCATCCCCCAGTGCCCCAGACTGCCAAACATGCCCCCTCCCAAGTCACCATGGCCTAGCAGACCCTTCTCACTCACCCACCACCTCACAGTGTCCCTCTTCCTCACACCAGGCACAGCCCTTCATGCATTTCATGACATTGGCTGTGTTGATGGAGCAGCTTCCCCTGCAACAGGGGTACAGCAAGGTGCCCACCCACCCCTCCAGTATCTTGTGCAGGGAAGCGGGTGAGGAGATCTGGTTGCAAATGCCACAACACACGACTTCTGGAAAATGCTGTGCTAAAACAGAACACCCACTACATGCATGCCTGGTGCTCTCACAGAGGTAGGTGGCTTGCTCACACACCAGCCATGATATTTGGTGGGAGTGGGAAGAAGCAGGATCTTTAAGATGCCCTGTGATTTACATTACCTCTCAAAGCTGGAGGATGTGAGCATTTCAGAAGCACTCCTCAGCCTACTAGTCCAGTCAAAACTTCTGTGCCACCTCTCCAACACAACCTTGTCTTTCCCCTTGACTGCTCACTTATCAACTTGGCGAGGCAGAGGCTTGCTTCATCTTGGGAAAACAGAGATGTGCGCAGTGCCTTCAAACAAAAGTAGTTTTATGCAATTGCAATCTCTGTCAGCTCCTGAAAAACAAACAGCAGTAAGAAAAAGTCACAATATGTTTACATCTCCCAGTGACTGATTATTCCACAACCTTTGTATCTAAGTATCAGTGACACTGTGTGAAAAACCACTGAACTGAAGTAGGGAATCGCCTCGAGGAAGTTTAAGACCTTATCATCTAGTTATGGATAAAGGTATCTACTTTAAAAAAAAAACAAACCCATGAACACAGAAGATGAATCTATGTGAACAATACTTTGTCTTCAGTCAGTGTGTTCATAAGTGTTCTGAGTATGAACAGAACTCTGATTGAAGATTGCACACACAAGAATTGCTACACTTCAAACGACAGCAGAGAGCTCTGCGGAGATCCAGCAAAATGCAGAGCACTGAGCCTTCTTCCCTGCTCTCTCGCTGTGATTTCTTTCTCAGTAAGTTGAAACCTGGCAGTGAAAGGATCACATTAACTCTCAAAATGTTCAATATCCCAGTTATCACTCCATAGCTCAGACTATATAATAGGCAGGGAACTTTGGGTTCATAAATTCATACTTGCAGTCATAGATCTGCATAGAATCACAGAATGGTTAGAGTTGGAAGGGACTTTCAAGATCATCGAGTTCCGACCCCCCTGCCCTAGGCAGGGACACCTCCCACCACACCAGGTTGCTCCAAGCCCCATCCAGCCCAGCCTTGAACCCCTCCAGGGATGGGGCAGCCACAGCTTCTCTTGGCAGCCTGTTCCAGTGCCTCATCACCCTCACAGCAAAGAATTTCTTCCTGAGATCTCATCTAAATCTCCCCTCTTCCAATTTAAAACTGTTACCCCTTTTTTTAAGAGCCTGTCTCCTGCAGCATCAAGTATTCGTCAGTGTCAAAGGCAGATTAGCCAATTTAATATAGCAAATATCTAATGTGACAGTTGCTGTAAACTGGTTGTTCCTGGTATGAAGCATTTAATTAAAAGCCAAAGAACTCTAAATCACAAACTATCTCCATAACTTGTGCTACTGTGCATGCGTTTTTGAAGCCAGCATTTTTCCAAAATGCCAGTTTCACAGTCGGTTTGCTCAGTTCCTATCCCCATGATGTAAGACTTCTCTTTATCTCTGGCGATTACTCTGGCATGATCAGTGGGGGCTGTAAGAGTCTAAAGCTTTTAAACATCACCCTTGCATTATTACAAAACATTCTAAAAGTAGAGTTTTAAAAACATTAAAAGTCTCAAATAGCCCCACCTGTGTCTGAGCTGTCCACTACATGGAGGTCCCTCAAATTAAAGAAATCTTGGCTTGATCCCCCATAGAGCAGTTAGAAGAACCAGAGTGACCAAAAGGAGCCCTAACACCCTGGAGAGGTCAGATCTCTGCAGGTTTGGGTAGCTTTGCAAATTAAACAAATCCTTGTCTACCTAAATTGCACTGGAGCACTGGAGACCTCCAAATTAAAGATTAGCTCAAGACACTGTGTTGATTTTTCACCTCCACCATATGTTCTCCCTGATGAGTTCCAGTCTACAATTCCTGAAGCCACCTCTCAGAAACCCATGAGAAACCCATACTGTAATAACAGACCTGTGTGATGTATGGATTCAAGCCCTAACAGTCCTCATTTTGAAGATCCTGTATGAACTGCAATAGTAATCCAGTAAATCTTTGAAAGACATAGCTCTTCAATACATCCCAACATGGAAGCCTTTCTAAAAGATTATCTTTCTCATGGATTACAGAATTGCTTCAAATGAAACTGTTGAAGTGATGAAAATTAGTATGTGAGAAGCTAATTCTTGACCTAATATTTAAATGAAAGCTTCCATTTGCATCTAGCATTTAATTATCACATACCAGATGCGCATTTATGCTGTGCAGGCCCTTGTACTCAACCCAGCAGTCATGCTGAGCATCAACTTTCCAGTAACCCCAGCTTAATATATTAGCACCAGGAACTCCTTAGACTTTGACACTCAGTTTCTCTGTTTTCAGCAATGGACTTTGCCTTTCCTCTCATTTTCCCCAACTGCATTTTACAGCTGAGTTGCTGCTCAGATAATGAAAGAAGCAAATCCTCTTCCTCTCCTTGCCCACGCCAGGGTCAAGCTTAACTGCCAAGTTTGAGAGTGTCTATGGTGGTGGCAACTCCAGGCAGCTGGACAGCAGACCTCTCCCAGAGGCACCTTTGCTGCTGATCACTCAGGTTTACCTGAGTAAACGTGTCCCCCCGTTCTCCTCACCCTCAGCCTCTTCCCATTTAGGGCTGCAGAAGTTCAGCCCCTTCTATTGAGGCAGCATAGTTCAATATTGCCTGCACTGCTGGAAAGGTGGATCCAAATATTACCTCCAAATATTACAAAGTAAGGGTATTCATGTCAATAAATGAGTAACACTGGAAATAAATGTGTGATTTATATAATTAACGGTACTTCTAGACTAATTACAACCCTCTCTTTGATTGAGTATCCATCCCTTTCAGCTTGTCCT
>VXBW01006682.1:346882-362418 GCA_013400375.1 Thinocorus orbignyianus | reverse complement strand
GGGTAAGGCGGTGGTGGGTGTGTATGGGGGGGTTGTTTCTCCGGTGTTTGATTCCCCGTTGAAGCGTAGGGCCGGTGGGACGGAGTACGCGCCCCGACAGGCCGCCCGCCTCGGCGGAAGGGGCAGGCTGGGGCGGGCGGCGGGTACCATCCAGCCCGGGTGCGGGCGGTGGCGGGGCCCTGCCGGCCCTGCGCCATTTTGATGCCTCACCCGCCTTGAGGGCCCCCTGAAGGAAGGGCCTGGGGGCTGCTGAAGGGACGGTGCCCGCCAGCCGGGATTGGGAACAGCCCGCTGCCAGACCGCCTGTCGCTTCTCAGTCGTCTGTCGAGAAGATTAGGAGCTTAAATGCTCAAGGATGAAGTCGGCCTAAGTACCTAAGTATCGTGTTTTAGTGAGAAGTCGGGGCTCCTTGAGTAAGGCCAAACGGGGCCTTGTTCGTTCGGTGTGGGGCTGGTGCCGCCTGTCTGCCTTCCTTAGGCCTCAGCCGTTAGCAGCGTGGAATTTCCTACAATGGAGGGCTTAGAAAAAAATCTAGTTCCTGTAAAAACTGCATATCGTGCCAAAAAAAACCCCACCACAGTCTTCTTGAGTTTTTAATGTGAATAATGAAGGCTCCGGGGAGGCCTTCTAGCAGCCTTCCAGGATCTGAAGGGAGCTCCAGGAGAGCTGGAGAGGGACTCTTTGTCAGGAATTGAAGTGATAGGACAAGGGGTAATGGTTTTAGATTGGAAGAGAGGAGATTTAGATAAGAAATTCTTTGCTGTGAGGGTGGTGAGGCACTGGAACAGGTTGCCCAGAGAAGCTGTGGCTGTCCCATCCCTGGAGGGGTTCACGGCCAGGCTGGATGGGGCTTGAAGTAGCCTGCTCTGGTGGGAGGTGTCCCTTCCGAGGGCAGGGGAGTTGGAACTGGATGATCTTGAAGGTCCCTTCCAACTCTAACCATTCTATGATTCTATGATATTACTTTGTTTTAACTATTGATGTTTCTTCCTTTTTTTTGTTTTTGCTAGGCGATGAGACACATGTTAAAGGGAGACTAATTTTTTAAGTAACTTCTCCACCAAACATCCTGTTACCTTAAAATGTCTTTTTACCTCTCCCCCTTACAATGCTGAAGTCATTGAGCTGTACTACTTCTGGATGAATGGGCAATAAAGTAACAAAACACAGCTAGGATTCCAGGCCCTTATCTGCAAGCAAAGATAAGGGGGTGGTTGCGATTGTGTAGGAAGTTGTCTAAGTTGTCGGGTGTATTCATTTTCTGTTGAATTAGTTTGTCTAATGATTGCCTGAGTCACGAGTTAGATAACAGTAAGATTGTCTTTGAATCTTCACAGTCCGTTAGTAACCCTTGGTTATTGGGTGTAATAAGCTTAGTATGAGATTTTCCATAGCTTAGATTGGTTTTGCCATCTGAAACAAAGCACAGTTAGTAAGTTCTCTTTAATGGATTGCTACATTTAAGTGATCTACATAGTGCAGAGTCACAAACATTATTATTGGAATGTGCATTTTCTAAGTATTATATATGATAAATACCTTGACATTTGGGCAAGTTGGTAGATTCTAATACTTGGTATGTGATTAAAACTGACTTCTCTAAATCGATTGAAATCAGTGTTTTTACTTAAACCTTGAGATGATGAATTTTCAGTTAAAAACCTTTGGGCTGAAATTTAATAGTGGGTACATGCAGTTATTTTTGCAGAGCTTCCAATATGGTGTTTGAGGTGGATTTAACTCCTAAGTCCTGTGTTTCTTGCTGCTTTCTAAAAGGCCTCCTGCAAGATAAAGACTGAGATACTTAACATATTATTGTTTCTGAGACTTGAGAAATTGTTGGTTATTACTGTCTTGTGATCTGTATACCTTAGTGGCCTGATAATAAGAATCAGCTGATTTCAAGTGTTAAATTTGTTTGCTGTTTGGTTTTAGGTATGATGGAGAGGAAGTTTTCAGTGGTGTCCAATACATTGTACAGAAGCATTAAGGTAATGGCTCTGGATTTCTTAATTGTATTGCTCTAGAAATAATGCTACATTCCTGTTGTTGATCAAGATAGTAAATGCTTCCATTTCTTAACTAATTTCTATATTTTTGTATTTGAAAAGTATAGAATGTGTTAAGTGCCAGAGGGTTGTCAATTTTGTGTGGCAACTGGGTGGGACAACAAGGAAAACCGGTTACAGCATGATGCATTTTCATAGTTGCCATCAAACTGATGAGTGGTTATTTTGTGCTATTCACTTGAGTTAAGATCAGCCCTTGGGTCAGTTGTTCTCAGCTCTGTTTCTTTTGCTGTGGCTTTTAAATAAGCACATGATAAATCACTTGGTTAATTTGTGCTAAAATATACTGATTTTGGAGCTGAGTTAGCTCTCAGGTCTTGGGTGTGTACTGGAGTCAGTGTGAATCCACATGTGACCATATTTGAATGTAGTCAAGGAGCTGATCCTGCAAACCATGGCCAGGCAGTAGTATGGCCTTGTCATTGCTGTGAATAAATGCACAACTACTCATACAAATATTTTTGAAACAGAAGCTTCAATACCTTTGTTCTTCAGACATTGTAATGCTTGCAAAAAGGGACAAGACCAATGCAGGGGGATTGATTTTTTTTTTTCCTAGTGCATTTCAATTTGTCAGGTATGGAAGAATGTTCTAGACCGATACAGAATTGTTGTATGAAAAAGTGAATTTTTAGTGCTTGGTGATTGTTTGTGACACAGTAACATGAAAGATAATGCTAGACAACAGTGAGAGACATTTTCTACTTTAAAACACAATTTTTCTTTAATTTCAATTTTAGCACTTCATGGAAGCACCATCAGAAGCAGAAGAATGCTTGGTACACACAAGTGGATTTTCCTGAGAGCTATGTATGTTTTGAATGATCAGTGGGGATAAATTAATATGATAAATGGATTAGCAACATACGCACATGATCAAATTAGTAGGTGTATCATTAGCTTTAAAACTGAGGTATCGTGTTTCAGGAGTGTTTGATGTGGCCTAAAACTGCGTAGGCTGGGAAGTTGGCAAATAGTTGATTTGGGTGACTGTTGGAGGAGCTGGTAAAATACACTTACCTGAAGTGTTCATACTAAATCTGACAAAAAATTACTTCAAGATGGTTTTTAATTGAATTCCCAATTTATTGGGAAACTAGTATAAGAGTGTGTAGACAAAGAAAACAAGGGGGATGTCTGGGACTCATTAACAGGCAAATGTGATTCAAATATAAATAAAAAAGTATATTGATTTTTAAAGAATATAGTTAATATTATTATCTCTTGGAAATGCTAAGAAATAAATTAAGGATCTGTACTCAGTTTGATTCAAATGCTTACAACCAGAAGTTGGGAGGAAGGGGATCCACAAGAATAAAATGCTTTTTCCTAATGGGTAGTGGTATATTATGCATGAACATGTTGTAATTTAATTTTTTTTACTGAAATTTCTAGAATGATATGAACAGTTTCTAATAATGGGAATATCAGGTGTCCTGATGAAAGATTTCCTGACAGCTCTAGTGGAATAGAGGTAATGTTTCTTAATTAAGCAATTGAAGTTATTTTGTTAATTGTAATGTATTTCCTTTTCAGTACATCTGCATATGAAAGACACAAAACTTGTTTTGTGGAATGTGTGAATGTATGAATTGTTACAGTTCCCGTCTCTGATATTTGAGTGGTAAATCATGATGAAACTGCCGAACCTGATATGTTGATGAGACACTTCATACGGATCTGGCTACTGAGATGAAACCACTTAAATAATTCTTTGAAAAGTCACTTAATCTTTTGGTTATTGTCCCACTTGATGTTACTTTTGTGACTGTCCCCATCTGCAAGCTAGATGCCACCATGGTCTGGGTTGAGAATAAAGATGTTGGTGTGTTATTTAAAGTCACCTCATGTGCATGTTGACATTTTGTGCTGCTGCAACAGCTACTGGCTTTAAAGAGCAGAGAGGGAGGTTCTTAGGAGTGTTAAGTTAGGGCTCACTGAGATGTTAGCATTTAGGAAAAGTAGTGTTAATGAGGAAAGGTGGAATTTGCTGGTGGATAGTAATGAATTCTAAATATATTCAGGCCATTTCAGCTCCAGAGCTAAGCTAACTCAGAAGGATTAGTATAACATCATACTTGCAGCTTACAAAAAGTGTGCCTTACTGCTTGTTGGTGGATTTTATCTTCTGGAGGTTTAAGTGTTTTGATAGAAGCTGAGAACCAGGTATTAGCTAATTTTCCACAGTAAACTTTTGGATTGTAATAGGAAGGGGGAATTCCAGTTGTTGGATTAGTTCATAGCCATGTTATACAATAGCTGGGCAAGAGAAACAAAAGAAATCTTTCCGTGGCATGATTACACTTCTAAGTTAAGTTTCTCAGAACTTGCAGAGCACTGATACTAATCCAGCACATGTTTACTAATGCAGTTGGGTCTGTATGAAAGACTAAATACGTGGCAAGTTGTATTTTGCGTGAAAGAATTTTTTTTAACTAATAAATCTCTCTTTTATTACACAGGAAGATGGTCAAAAATCCAGGAACAAATGCTTTGACCTTATTCAGGTATGTAATTGAAAAGCTTCTAAACACTTTCATTTTAAGCCTGAAGTGCGTACAGTTTGGGATTTTTTTTTTATTAGGACAGTTGTTGATGCATTTAATACAGTAATCGATCGATTGATATGGTAAGTTGGCACAGGAATTCTGTACAATCAGAATCTAAGAAAACTTGTTCCCCAAGGCACAGTGTGTGCTGATAGCGGTGCCTAACGTTGGTTAACTTTCAAATCTATCTGCGAAGTTTTACGTAAGTGTATGTTACTGAAATATGTCAAAGGACCAGAGAATACTTAATTTCTGTCTTGCAGTCGGAAATGCTATAGAAAACCAGTACATTTCATATGAATTTTACACTTTCTGTATTGCTTTTGTCTCATCTGTGATGATCCTATCCCGAATCTGAATGCTGTGTTGAAAAATCTAATACGGATCCGGAATCTGAGACGAGACCAAAAGATTTGACTTAAACTTTCTGAAAAGTACTATACCATCTGCGGGGATTTTTTTAACAGAAATGTGTACGAAGTATTGTGTGCTTGCTTTAAATTCAAAATTTCTCCCTCAAATGAACCGGTTCATTTAGACCTTGTTTCTTTTTTTTTCCTAGTGATGAGCTGGAACACTGTGTCAGTGATGCTTGACAAACGTGGATGATCTGTAGCTGGAAGGAAGTGTAATACCTGAAGAGTTTTTTGTGGCTTGGAGTGGGATGCCATATTTTTAAAAGCCTGCTGAAACAGCTGCTGCAATTTTTAGTTGTTACTGTTTTCAGAAACTGCCTGCAAGTCAAAAATCGCTGTCTCCGCATATTTGAAATAGACCTTTTCCAAAACCATTGAGCTGCCCTCTGTAGGAAGGATTGCAGCAATATTTGGGAAATAAATGTTGAGATTCAATACACAGAAGGGCAAATACTCAGTGTTTTTTCTGAAATATTCAAAGGGTGTACAGACTTGCTGATATTGAAGACGTGTCATAACATAAAACAGTGGAACCCACAGGTAGGCCCTGTAAGGGCATGGAGTGTAAAATGGGTATAAAAATTCAATCCATAGAGTCTTCTTTTAGAGGGTGGCGTCATCCAGGAGATGGGAGGAAGCAGATCAGGTGACGGAGGTATGGAAGCATAAACAAAAGGCAAGCTCTAAAGCTTGCATTGTCATCTGTATCTAGAGGGAGAGCAGAATTGGGGTTTTGAGGACTGCTACTTCAGTGTGGAAAGACCACAGCACTGGAGCTGCCCTTTGAGATGTTGCCCTGGCAATGTCACCTGCGTACTGGGAGGGGAAAAGAGGTCAGTAGGGGGAGAAGGAAGGGAGTACACATGGTAGAACTTGTGCTTTGAGCAGTCACTTCCAAACTGATTGTGCTGTCTGAGGGGTCATAAATGGGTCACCAAGTAAATTGGATTTTAAAGATAAGTGGTTACATACATAAGATTTAATCTCCCTTAAAGGATGACTCTTGAACTGAATTGTCAGGAATGATTTATAAAGGAAGGAAAAAATGAATGGCGTGGTATCTAGAAATTGATAGAGCTACAGTTACTGAATCATCGCAAAATGCACCAAGGTACTGAAAAACTACCCTATAGTTTGGAGCCAAAAGCAGCAGCTTTGGATACCAGCAGCTCTCTTCCTTTATAGAACTGGACTAGTTCCTATAGCTCATGGAGTGCGCCTATTTTTAAATGACAAATTGCATTAAAAGCCCAATTTTCTGTCTAAGCAGGATCATGAAGTTCAAAACACTACCAGTAGCAGTTCCTGAAGCAGAGGGAATGTAAAAAATTATCTCAGTGCTAAAATGTACAGCAAGAATTTGACAATTTAGGATTGCTTTGGCTCACTGAGCATGTCCTGGGCCTGGGTTACTGGTAGTAACCAGCTACTTCGGCTAAAGGCTGCTCCTTTTCAGCTTGCAGCTGTGTAGATCAGTCTGTTGAATGCTTGGAATCTGCAGAAATGTACTACAGTGCGGCTTTCCCTTCATTGTTTTCAACAGGAATTATTTACTTTAACAAACAGTGCTGATGAGGGTAGGTATGTCCACATGCCATATTTTGTATGTGCTTTTTCTTGAATAAAGATGAGGCTGTTAAAAACCCAGCTGTGGCACATCAGGTCTGTGGTTGCATCATGATGTTCCTTGACAGCCTGAACTTGTGAGAGCTACAAAAAGGCACTGTGGCCTCGTTGCACCGACTGGTACAGCTCGTACTGGCACATCGTATTCCATGTTGTACCCGAGCAACTCATGGACAACATAAACCCTTGTTAGTAATTATCCTTTTCTGAACTGGGAAGGGACTGGGCTCCATCTTGAGCTAAGTCAGTCTCTTCTGGAAGAAAAAAAGATGTTGAGGACCAGATAAATGAGTAATGCAGCAGCAATATTTGGTAAGTACTTTGTTAGATAATCTTTAATTATGTTTTGGAGCATGGAGGTACCATCTTTTTGTCCTTTGGGCTGGGCCAATATGAAATATGGAAGCTCTTCAGGGGATACTGCCGTTGGGTGAAATTGGTGAGAACTGGTTGCTCTTGTGATTCCTGGGATCAAATACAAGACTGAGATTGTGGGTGGCACTTCAGGTACCCAAAGTACTTGACATCAGCCTCATTCTGTATGTTCTAAAACACTTCTTGGGGATGGGTTCTGATCTAGGAGTGACAATATTGGATGGAGTGCCAGAGAATCACATTATCTGGCATATGAGGTGGTGCTCTCCAGGAGCAGTGTTCAATCATGAAAGAGATGAACACCTTACTTGGCATAAGAAAAAGTGATCGGGTGTGTTGGCTATTGGCTGCAAACCCTCTATGGATGTTCTGTGCGATAGGGCTGCAGAAGATACTCAATGAAAAATGTGTATTGGTAGTATTTAAGATAGAATAATACTTGTAATGACCTTTTTGCTTGGTGAGAAGAGGGATAATATGTTTGCAAACCATATTATGGATTTAGTTCTGTTTCTTGAGTCTGGCAAGTTGTTTTATACAAGTGATTGAGATGAGGTGATGTAGTTGAGAAGGGTCAGCACATGACGTTTGGAACACAGGGCATGAGATTTCTCTGCAGAAGGATGTCAAACTTCAATTTTAGAAAATAGCATGCTAGATTTAAAGCTTTGACTTCAGATTGGGCAGTGAACTGCATGAAAGCAAATTGCTTCTAGGTGTTTTGAATAGTCTGGTGAAATCTTGAACTAATTAGTGTTCAGCTTGGAAGTGTCATGTGGCTGTTGGGCTGTGGTCCAAGAAATTGATGTTTAGACAAACTTTGTTCTGGAATATAGCCATGTATTGGTCCTAGTTGAGTTAAAAAAAAAAAAAAACAGAGCCTTTTTTTGAGTTAAATAAGTGATGGACTCACAACCTTCCAGCCACAAGGAAGGTGCCAGAGTAGCTCTGCATAAATGATTCGTTACTGCTAATGAGGTCCTGGGTAAGGTGGGAGGTTTTGTCTGTTGCTGAAGAACTTGTCTTGCTGGTGGAGGCTGTAAAGCTATAAACAGAGTTGCAAGTGAGCGAAACTAAGCCAGCGGTGGATATCTTGCTGCTGTGAAGCCTGTTTGAAGGAACAGGTCCCAGGGAACAGAAAATGAATTGTAAGCTGTGCTGTTGGGGTACAAACCAGCAGGAAATTGCGCTGCCCGGGCTGCGGTGACATCCTGTGCCAGCTTGGTGGCAATTACAACTTAACCGTATAAACTTGCCATATAAAGTTTGGGTGTGAGATTCATGGATTAAAAACTGTCACTAAAGTTAAATTACAGTTGCAAGCAGGGCTCCTTAAGACAGTCAGTCATGGACCCAGCAGAGCAAGCAAAGTGTTAGACTTTGCCCAAGGAAGTGTATTCTCTGTACTGGAAATTATTTAACCCTGATGCAGGGTCAGTTTTTCTACATGCCCCCTCCCATGGTTCAGAGGACAAAATTTGAGTTACAATGAGGAGCATGAGTGAGTTTAACAAAGAAATGGTAGTTTCAGGTGAGTGGGATAGAGATGGAGGCCTTTGGGCACATACATTTCCATAGCATACAATGATTTACATTCTCTGTACTTTCTGTTATTAGAACTGGTATTACACGCGTTTTTGCCTGCCTGCCCTTGTCTCTTTCCCTCAGAATATAAACTGGAAAAGCAGAATTAAAATGATGAGTTGCACTTCTGTTTTGAACATCATGTGGCTTTTTAGTTGATAGTCCAGTTGAGCTATCAGGGCGATGGAGACAGCACTTCTCTGCCATTGTCTCAAACTTCCTGCAGGCTGGGGAGGACAAAGTGGTGTTTGATGCTGGGAAGAATGGCTGCATTGAGGGGGACAAAGTCTGCCTTGCTCAGTATTCTGCCTGAGGAAGAGCAGTGTAAGGAACAGGAGAAGTATAGAGAGCCCTTCCAGCAGTTTGCTTGGGAATTTCCCGAGGAGGTTTTCACTTGTATTTGAATACTGCTTGGCATTTGTGACCTACCTCTGTGTGAAAAGATGAGAAACATGAATGTGAACGTGGGCTCTGAAATAGATGAAGTGTGTATGCTAGTAACAGCAGGGAGGGGGGGCTTCGGAGGGAACTAAAGTAAAAGCTTTCTTTCCTCTTTGAAGCTGATGCCTCTTTCAACTCTCACATTAATGGAAAAGGTGGTAAGTGGAGTCCAATTAAGGCCCTGGTGCTAGGAGAAATTTAGTGTTTAATTGAGGTGTGTTGGAGGTAAAAATTTCAAGTATTGTTGTGCTCCTGCCTGCAGTGAGCTACACCTCGGGCTTCTCAGCACTGGTTTTCTCCCTGTGACTGGAGTTCTGAAGGAACGTCCTTACGCTGAAGGAACATTGTTCCAGCAATAACAGTATTAGTTCTATGGTTGCAGGTGAGGAGTGCTTAAAATCTGTCTTAAAATAAAATTCATTATTTCAGTTATTTCATATATGTGGAAAGAAGCTAGAAAGAGATGATGGACTGAAATAAAGCAAAGGCATAGACCTTATTTTTAAACTGGTAAGTTGATTGAAAAGCAAAGGTTTTTTTAAATCACTTTAAGATCATTGAAGAGGAGGAATACACGGCCACTGTTAAATTGCTGTACTTCATGTTACCTTGACAAAATAGAAAATAATTCACCCTAGCCTTAGTGGCTTGTTTTTTTTTCAGTCGGAATGAGGGGTGTTGCAGAGTCCTATACTATAGAATTCTGAAAAAAAAACAGCGCCCCCACTTGGGACTTAAAACTTTAAGTGTGTTAGCTCTGACTTGCAGTTAGGTTACTTTCTGTAGAGAATATAAAGCAAATTCCTTCATTTTCTCACTTCAGTCTCTTGCATTTCATCAGAAAAGTGCAATATTGAAACAGCAACTAGAAGTTCTTAATGTCAATTGGCTTTTGCAATTTAAACAGTTTCCAGAGTATACTTATTTAATCCCCTGTATATCTTATAACAAACATTTTTCTGAAAATAGTTGGGTTATGTAGTTTCTGGTTCTGAAAACTTTACTAAGTTACGTATTTGCTACTGAAGAGAGGTTTGGTTTGTGGGGATTACAGTTCTCCCCCTCTTCCTGTTTTACAGATTATAAACCACATCATATAAAATAAGTTTAACGGCAGGAACAGGAGCTACCTTCAGAACATTTTAAAATAGTATTTTATAATAAAAGGTATCACAGTGCTGAGAATGTTTCCCCAAAAAAAAATCTTCATGGGGTGGGAACAGTGGGTTTTTGAAAACATGTTTTTGAAGAGGTGCTCTTACAATTGCTAGAACTGGCTTGTCTTCGTTTGTGTTGTATCTTCTGTATTTCTCTAAATGCTAGTTTGGGGTTTTAAGTTGTAATTTTTTTTCCACTGCAGTTTGACCAGGGAAATTTAAAACATTGTTGATTTTCAACTAGGAAAATGCTTTTAAGTTGGCAAAAGGGGTTATGTATATTTGGTCTTTCCTTTCTATAGGTAGAGCAGATAGTCTATGGAAGCTTGGGTTGTCTCCCAGCATGAGCTTTCTTACTCTGGGCCAAGGTTGGGACCTTGGTGTCCAAAACCTGTTGTGGAATCCTTGGCTCTGTCCCAATCTGCTATAGATCCTATTCCTCCTTTTCTGTACTAGTTATGTATTGCTTCCTCCAGAAAAGTTACACATTAAACATCCAAAGAACTGAGGCAAGAATATAAAATTGCAAAAGACAACATATCTGTTCAGTATTAAGCTCAGAAGGGCCCTATGAGCAATAGATGTACATGAAACTTCAGTGAAGGGAAGGAAAAAAGGTCTCTGGGGAATTTTTCTCTGTCTGGGACTCAAGGATATAATAATTAAATTCAAACACCTGTTGAGTTGTAAAAACAAGACCAGTTCCTGTAATTGATGTGATTTGACAGCTGTGATTTGCTCTTCAGAAATCAGGGACAGAGCCTGTAGATAAAAGTCACTGATTAACTAGATTGCAAGTCTATCAGGAAAGATAGCTGGGCTTCAGGCTGTTTCAGATATGGAAGGGAAATATTTCCTTTCCTGCTTCTGTCTTGATACTGGGCTCTCTGTCCTGAAAAAACTGCAGGCAACAAAGTAGTAGTTAGAAAAAGGTGGAAGGCAAGTAGTAGTTTAAGTTAAAGCTCTTTGCTATTCACAATTGATAGAACAGGGCTAAAAATCAACTATTTCATTGTATTGCGTTCTCAGAAGAATTGTAACCATTTTTCTTGTTCAGAAAGGTCTCAATTCTGCAGAAATCAGCTCTGTTGCACTTTCTCTTTTCTCCTTGGTGACTTTGAAGGCTGACTTGGAAACAGGCACCTCGGATTCATGGAAAAGGCAGAAATGAATTTCTGTGAACTTGGTAGCCTCTTCTGTAGCAGTGGCAAAAAGAAGTATCAGCTGAATTGGCATCTAGCCCTGGAAGGAAACAGTCTGAGCTTCTCCTGAAGCTTTTCATAGGGGCATGATGAAGAGGCTTTAAAAAAATTCCTGTGCTGTCTTTATTTCACACGCAGTCTAACCCTACTTCTCAAACTTGGTGCATAAGTTAAATCCAGAAAGGTTGCCATGAGATACTCGCTTTCTGTGGTTGATGGAGACCGTCTCCCCTTTTACTGGGATTTAACCTTAATGTGAACTTCAAGTACTCTTTGCTGGGGAGCATAGACTGACTGCTTGCTAAGAGGTCTGACTAGCAACTGGGGAGTCAGAAAGGGCCTGAGAGGAAATGCTAATATATTATCAGCACCATCAACCAGCAGCCTCAGGGTGGAAGAACCCATCTGTATTACCTTGGCTGAGATATAGAAAGTAGGTGAGCTGCTAAGCTGGGAATGCCTCATGTTTGGTTTTGAAAGGTATTTGCATCAAATGTGCATAGCTGACAAAAATTTTCACCTTAATACCCCCTCATTTCTGGTTTTAATTTTTTTCCATTGTGTGTATGTAGGGCTGGAAGTGTTTATAATGCTTTTGGACTAAAGAAAGAGTATTCCTCATGTTCCTCACAGCCTCCCTTGGCCACAGCAGCTCTGTATCAATACCATTGATCTGAAATGGGTTAATAGTTTTCATAGAATAGTTTGGGTTGGAAGGGACCTTTAAAGGTCATCTAGTCCAACCCCCTGCGATAAGCAGGAACACCTTCAACTAGATTAGGTTGCTCAGAGTCGTGTCCAACCTGACCTTCAGTGTTTCCAGGGATGGGGCAACCTGTTCCAGTGTCTCACCACCTTCATTGTAAAAAAATTCTTCCTTATATCTAGTCAAAATCTTCCCTCTTTCAGTTTAAAACCATTAACCCTTGTCCTGTTGCAATGGGCCCTACTGAAGTTTGTCCCCATCTTTTCTCTAGGCCTCCTTGAAGGACAGAGAGGCCACCATCAGGTCTCCCTGGAGCCTTCTCTTCTCCAGGCTGAACAACCCAACTCTCTCAGCCTGTCCTCATAGCAAAGGTGCTCCAGCCTTCTAAGCATCTTTGTGGCCCTCCCCTGGACCTGCTCCAACAAGTTTATGTTCTCCTTACGTTGGGAGGCTCCAGAGCTGGATGCAGAACTCCAGGTAGGTTCTCATGAGAGTGAAGTAGAAAGGTAGAATGACCTCTCAAAATTTTTTCATTCATGAAACTTACTAACCAGGACTGATTTTGACTTTTTTTTTTAAATAGAAGTTTAAAGGGGTTAAAAACAAATGTTGGCACTAAATTACAAACATCTACCCTTTAATACACATGAGAAGATACCCTGTAGGGATCTTTTTGTAATTTTTCTTCAGAGAGACATAACTATTGCTGTGGATGTGGCAGTAAAATCTAAAGCACCTGAACTTGGAAGGGGATGAAATAACTTAGAAACTCCTCCAGTTAACTGTCATCAGTCATTTTTAACAATTTGCTAGAATAGGACAAAATTGATGTATCAGCAGTAAAAATGTATAATTTCACACAGTTGCATTGATGACTCTTACTGCTCTACATGTGCCTCTAAACATTGCTGTCTGTTGGCGCATAACTGCAGGCAGAGAACTCAAGAGCTACTAAAAGCAATTTGATTCATTTGAAAATGACGTCAATAAACAAGTTCACAGGTTTATCAGACCTGTATTTAAGTAGTTATAAACTGATAAAAGATTTTTTTTTAAATTGACCCTGATAGATTTAAGTTTTCAACATGAAACTTTCCTGTAAACTTTTAAGGTATAAACTTTTAAAAAGAAAAGCCAACCCTATAAATTGTTACAGGATCAATGAGACACTTCTAAGTTTATTTTCTGAAGGCAGATTGAAAGCATAATGTTCTTTCTATGTCCCCACAGAATAGCAATTTATTTTTTCCAGTGCCTGGTTGCTAGGTAAAATTAAAACTTTGCTTCCCTAAAGAACTAAATTATTGCTTCTAGCAGCACAATGCAGCAGTATTAGTCGTACCATATTAAATTACAGGATTTGTTTGGGTTTGAAAACAGGTTTTGTTGCCCACACTGCCCCATGAAAAACAATGAAGAGATGCCTGGAAAGGATGAACTTAGACATGTGTGCTGAAGCTCTGTGTTAGCTTAAGATCTAATTCCAGTATTTCTTAAGGCCCACATAAAAAGAAATGCTGCATTTATGTAGTCACTTCTGCTTTGTACCTGGCAAGGAATGTAAAAGGAGGACGGAGCGGGGAGGCTCTTCTATTTTTACAAGGACCTTGAAGACATGAGGTTATTTGGGGTCACCTACGCTTGAAAAAGTTTTTAGGTTGTTTGGTTACACGTTAAGTAGCTTGGAACAGCTAGCCTGAAAGCTGTGTATTGCAACTGCTGCATCAGGCACTTTTCCTCTTGTGTAATCAGCATTGTCATTACTAGTCAACTAAATAGGCCTGAGGCATGAGCCCAGTCATGGGCAACTTAGCTGTGCTGTTAAGGGTTAATGTAGGCTTGAGAACTGAAGCCTGCACCAGGAGGAATTCTCCCACATCTAATTCTTGGGCATGGTTTAGAGGTTAAGGTAGGATGAGAGCTGAGCTGTGGCAATGCAAGCTGTGCTGTCCACATTGGCCTGGTGGCTGGAGAACAGCCCACCATCTGTCCCATCTACTGCATGCTCATGGCCACTGTGTCCATGGTGTGCTGTGCTCTCCTGGGAAAGATGTTCAGACCTGGGGGAGATGTTTTGTCTCCCTCTGCCTCTGGAGATGGGCTTAATGCACAAAGTAACTCACCTGGGGCTAAATAAATCCCAAGGGTCCACCCTTCAGTTGGCTTTTGTCAGTGTGGCCAGTACTGGAATCTCCATGGCTGCTCATCTGAGCAGGGAGATGTTCAGGGCTGGATGAGTGTCTGTGTGGAGGAAGATCTAAATAGAGCAGTAATTTCTGCATTGACTCTCACTTGTGGCTCTGCTCAGTGAGCTGCAGCTTCAGCACTTGGCCACCTCGCACTGCGCAAGTGGACAGGGTAGCATGGCTGTCCTGAGATGACTTTGAGATGTTTGGAAGATGGAAACTAATGAGGAATGCTCTCTGCAGTTCTCTTGCATGAGTTCTTCTCATAAGGCAGGATCCACTAGGATGTGGAAGAATGTTTCCTCTAGCCTTTCCATGAAACTAGGGGATGGGGGGGAGGAAGGACAACTCTCCTGTCACATCTTTGCTGAATATCTTGTCTCCTCTTTCCATTGAGCTTTGCCAGGTGCTGACGTAACGGTAACACTCCTCTGTGTAAGAGCTTTAAAGCCTCAGATGCTCAGGGGAACAGGACAGAGAATGCAGCAGCGATTGTGTCCTAACTCTCACTTTTGTTCCCCCAGCAACAGTAATTTTTTTTTTCTTTTTTCTTCAGATTGGGAGGCCTCTTCATGTAGTTCCCTCACCCTTGATAAGCCTGTGAGCTATTTGTATAGGAAGTTTATAGGTCTATAGTAGGATGAGGAATGTATGATTAGAGGGAATCTGGAGGATGAGGAACGTTGGCGCATGGACTTGTGCAGGAAGTGGGAAGGGTTTGGGATGAAAGGAACAGAGGAGTGATTGCATGTTCTGCTTGCTGCAATGACAGGCATTTGTGCCATAAGCCTGAAGAGTTAAGACCAACATTCAGTCTCCAAGACTGGGCATTAGCTGACGGAAAAATGCAAAGACAGGGCAAGCACAGATACAACAGTATTTTCTGGTATGCTCCCTCCAGCTTCCCGTAATTTTTTGCCACACACATTAACTTGAAGTGGTATCTCTATATTTAATAACTTCAGCTGGGATTTTCTTCTAAGTTTTCTGTTTTATGGAAATACAGCTTCACGTGACAATGAATTCCCCAGCTCAGTTGCACGAGTGCAAAAATAGCTGTTTTTTTGCTTTGCTGTCTGCCAGTTTGATTTGGAAGAAAAGATGAACAACTATTCTTTAACTGTGCCACTTCTTACTTTGTAGGCTAGTATTACGTTGCCTCATTTGTCCCTTGTGTGTGTTGAAGGTATAAGTTGTGAGTAACTCCTAACACTGCTTCCCCCCC
>VXBW01006682.1:324132-342913 GCA_013400375.1 Thinocorus orbignyianus | reverse complement strand
CATCGGGCTCATGGCCGCCGCCGTGGGTGGGTGCGGGCTGGGGAAGCAGCGCTTTGTTCCTTCGCCTTGGCCGGCCGATAGCGGAGAGCAAGCGGGAAGGGATACCCCCCGCACCCCCGGCCGGTCCTTGGGGAGAGAAGCTGGTGGTAGTGGTGAAGGGGAAGAGGGGAAAAGCATCGGGTTCGCCAAGGGGAGGTTGGTGTCAGCGGCGGTAGCATGTGGCAGGTTGGCTCTTCCTCTCCACCCCCGCCCATTGGCTTTCTTGCTCCATTTCTAACTTGTTCAGAGCCTCTTAGGGAGCGTGTTAGAGAGAGAGGGAGGTGAGTCAGTGTCTGGCTGGGTTGTGTTTAAAAAAAAAAAAAAAAAACCACACAAAAAAACCTGCAGTGAAAGCTACCTCACCCCCGCCAGGCAGTGGTGTTAGGGCTTTCCTTTGTGTTAGTGCTTCTTTTGAGGAATTTTGTGCGTCTTCCTAAACTAAAAAAGTAACAGGGAAGTGTTCTATGCTATTACTTCTTACCTTCCCAACCAAGAACAGGGGCAGTCTGTTGCATGTGTTGTCATTTGAATTGTTCTTTTTGAAGATATTTTTAGTTTAATTGTGATGCTTATTGCATTTAAACAGATATCTGGAAACATGGCTACTGAACATGTTAATGGGAATGGTACTGAAGAGCCCATGGATACTTCTGCTGCAGTTACCCATTCTGAGCATTTCCAGACATTGCTTGATGCTGGTTTACCACAGAAAGTTGCTGAAAAACTAGATGAAATTTACGTTGCAGGTAAGATGTAAAACTTGCAAAACCACACTTAATGATATTTTATTGGATTCTGCTGTCTTTGGGCTAAAATAGCAACTTTTTGTGGTTTCCAAAAGTATGGGAACTGCAGTCTTACCAAAATCTATGGATGTTTTCCATTCAGTGCTTTAATTTGTCATAGTAGTTTTCAGAGAAAAGTTTTGGGCTAGGTTGCTTGGCCTGAGGGGTGGGAAGGAGGAAAAGTATGCAGGTGACCCTAGCAATAGGTGGAATAGGCAACAGATGATTTCTTTTCTTTCTTTGGAGCAGTAGGTGATGTGCTTTGACATTTCTTAGCGTAGTTGTAGGTGACTGGAAGTTAGTCACACCTTGGTATTTCTCTTCTCCTGTAAAGGGTACTTCATGATTTAGTAATTGAACTCATGGATGCAGAGGTTATTGTTGGGTTCTCTCAGACGTGGTAACAGCTAGCATATTTTAAGCTTGTTTTTTGGATTGTGGTGGTCAGTTCTAGTGCTGCAGTTTATTTGGCTTTATAGTAGTTTTAAAATGTACCGAGATGCTGTTGCTAGGTAAGCTGAGTCAGGTTTTGGTAGATCCTTCTGAATAGAGCTTCAGGATGTTGAAGATATACTTGGCCCGTGTAACATCTGGATCTCACATAAGTCAAGCAAATCCATTGGTGCAGTAACTGTTACTCTGAATCTTAACTTCTTTTTTTTTTCCCCTCTTGATGAAAAAAAAAGGTTAAATATACTCAAATGCTTACCTTTAAGAGGACTAAATAATTTCTTTGGTGTAGTAACAGTCAGTGATTGATATAGGGGTCACTGCAATGTGTTAGTTGTGTTAAATGTGGTTAAACAAATATTGCTGCCCAAATATAATTGGTAATTTTTTTTTCTTTAGGGCTAGTTGCACATAGTGATCTAGATGAAAGAGCTATTGAAGCTTTAAAGGAATTTAATGAAGAAGGTGCATTGGCAGTACTTCAACAGTTTAAAGACAGTGATCTCTCACACGTTCAGGTAATGTTCAGCAATTTAGAATATGATTGTTGAGGGATAAGCTGCTAGCTGACTGGCAAGAGGTTTGCTGAAGTCTCTTCAGTGATCCATATGTGATGTGTAGAATGGACACTATATTAGTTCAAGGTAAAATTAGGTTCTGGCTCGTCATGTTTTCAAAACTGAAGATTCCTGTATCTTTTGCAGAACAAAAGTGCCTTTTTATGTGGAGTCATGAAGACATACAGGCAGAGGGAAAAACAGGGGACCAAGGTGGCAGATTCTAGCAAAGGACCAGATGAGGCAAAAATTAAGGTATGTGCATAAAAGATAAAAGTTACCCGGGATGTCTGTGGTTTTTCAAAGCTGTTGTGACAGATATCTTGATTCTTTTGGAACTGCTTTTCTTAAGAAGGCTAGTTTAGGTTATTTGTCATTATTTGAAAGCCGTCACTTGCATTTTTATCTTGCACTTGATCCTCTTCAAGAGAAAACAGTATGCTGTTAATTACTGGAACTAAATGTATATAAAAGTGAAAAAGAGTTGACTGTTTTATGTCTAATTGAGATAGTTTTACTATTTATTTCACAGTTAAAAAGTTTTCAAAAACTTGTCAGCATAGATCTTGGAGTAGAGAATGCGTAACTTGAGCTACTAGTGGTTGGTTTTATTTCTTTTATTTTTTTATTCAGTTTAGGTTTAAAGCAACTTCACAGTAGGGAGGAGTTACCATATGTGTGTGAAAAGACAGTTTGTAATGAATTTAGGGTTTATTCTGCTTCCTCTGGCATAATCACTGTTCTCATAAACCGTACCCCAGACTGTCTTAGTAATGCACACATTATTTCTTGGACTGAGGCTTCTGCAAGCAAGAAACTCCTGTGTTGAGAGTTAGACATACTGTGATTTATTTTAAAATTCTGTGACAAGCAATGTGACTAAAGCTTCAGGAAAGAAAAACCATCTAAGCGTGTTTAGTTGAGGTCTTAAAAAGCAAGAGAATCTTTCATCTCTAACTGTCATGTGTGAACTGCAGAATGAATGCGTTGTGTATTGCAAATAACTGTGTAGCTTGCAAAACTAGAAAATCTTTCTTCTCTGGACTTTGAGACTGGGATACCATTAATTATAAATTCAAAAACTTGATACAGTTCTTGTTACTACCACATAAAACACCAGCATTATGAGGACTCGGTTAACTAACCGATAGCTCCAGCATTTAAAGTAACTTTGCAATTTTCTATTTGTGAAATTACTAACTCTTGGTTATAATTAGGCATGTTTAATATGCTCTTTCTTTGTGTGTTAGAGTTGTTTTGTCTTTGTACAAAAATATTAAGAAAGACTAAATTTCAGAGGAGTTTCTTACTATGTATTTGCATACTGAATATCATCTAACATCTTAAATTGATGGTATATTTGTAACTGATCAGTTGTGCTGGGGTGCTGTATGTGCCCACAAGGAATTCAAGGTGGGGAGGGTAGGAGAAAGCAAGTAGTACTGCTGTTTCAGTGGTGGGATACCTGAAGCAGTCAGTACGGTGTTCCGGCGGTGTAAGCACTTAAACATGTGTTCTTTAACTTCACACTTATGAGTAATCTCATTAAGTGACGGGAACTCCTATGCATAAATGTTTGCAGGATTGGACATGCCAAAACAAGAAGTGGCTCAGACTAAGATCTTTCTAATTAAAGGGAAACTCGCTATTCTATTGCTTGGCCTTTTTTTTTTTTTTTTCTTTTCGGTTTGTGTGTATGAAAATGAAGGAATTAGGGAAAACTACATGGATCTCTGTTTTTCTGTGAGTGTTTCTTTACCTGATAGTTCTCATAATTGGTTTCTTGTTGAAGTTGTAGCAGTAGGTAGAAGTTTCAAAGCAATACAGTTCAAGAGGTATTATAAGCCTGCCTGTGAATGAAATGCATCTAAACTAGCTCAATTTCTACCTGATTTTAAAATTTTAAGTTTCTTACTTGAAGGCACTCTTGGAGAGAACCGGCTACACTCTTGATGTGACTACTGGACAGAGGAAGTATGGTGGTCCCCCTCCAGAGTCTGTATATTCAGGACAACAGCCTTCTGTTGGTACAGAGGTAAGGAGATGTTTATGTAGATATATTCTTACTCATTTGAAGTATTTTTTTGTAAACAACACTCTGTATGTCCCTTGTAGATATTTGTGGGCAAGATTCCAAGAGACTTGTTTGAAGATGAACTCGTTCCATTATTTGAGAAAGCTGGCCCTATATGGGATCTCCGCTTAATGATGGATCCACTAACAGGTCTAAATAGAGGATATGCTTTTGTCACTTTTTGTACTAAAGAGGCAGCTCAGGAAGCTGTTAAACTGGTAAGTTTTCTTGTTTTTTATACTTTTAAGAACAATCTATAATTTACAAGCATTGAGATGAGGACAACTTCTTAAGATGAAACTGTCATCGTTAGATCATTTCACGAATGTCCACGAGGTGTTTTTAAATATTTCCACATTATGTATATTTTTTTTCTGGCTGTATTAGTAACAGTGAGAAAAAAAAAGCCAGTGGAGTGTTGTTTGGTCCAGTTAGGTGAATCTTTGTTATTACCAGAAGTTGTATTAGCAATAGTAATTTCTGAGCTCTCTGCATCTGGACTAGTTTTGGAGAGAAGAGGTGTTTGGGTTGCTGTGGTACAAGGGAAGTGTTAGTCAGGTTGTCTGTGATTCCTGATTTGTTTCTGCACCAGCAGGGGGCCCCGTGCTGGAAAAATGCTTCTGAAGTCACAGAATTTCATAAGATACTTCAAGTGATGAAAAAAAAAAAATCACACTTGAGTGTTAAGATCTATTCCTTTGGCTGCAGCTGACTGGAAAAAGTCATAAATCCTGCCAGCTTAAAAAACATTCCCTCTGTTTTACAAAAAGGTGTGAAGTAGTTTGATAGAAGAAATGGCTACTCTTAAGAAGCTTTCCAGGTTTTATGCATGAAAAATTCATCATTAAAAAAGAGGAGGGAAAGAAACCCTGCCCCGATCTTTGCACTGCTCCTTTGTTTTCCTAGTTCAATTGAATTTTTTGAGCTAGTTGCTACTACATTGATCCAACTGAGATCATTGTGCAGGCTGTGACCCCTCAAGAGTGCTACTCATACCCATTCTGAAGGGTACTGATACTCTATTAATATAATAGGGTGAAAAATATCTGTTCTGTAATAAGATGTACATTAAATCGTTAAGGGACACTGTTGGCGTATTAGTGAGTGAGGTAGGGGAGGAAAAAATCAAGCTGAAGAGAAGAATGTGTGTTGGAGAAGTGTAGAAATGGCTACAGAAGTGGAAGTACAAAAATACCAGGAATATGCTGTTAAGCTTTTTAAGTAAGGACGGTTGGTGCTCCTGCATGCAGTCCAGAGACTCTGAGGTTAACCGCCTATATCTCTTTGCACTTTCATTGTCAACCAAGCTATTTATATTGTGTGTGAACTCTCAAGAGTTATGCACATGACTTAGCAAAACAGTGAATCAAATCAAATACGTGCTTGGAGGCACCTAGTAAACAAACAAAACAGGAATTTTTCTTCACTTAGCTGGATTTTGCTTAAAGGCAGCACACTCTGAAAAGTCATTCAGGTTATGTTTCTGTAAAAATAACATCAGATCCTAACCTCGCTCTTCCATTAAAGGATACAAGGGAAGGAGGTACTTCATGTCCCTTTGTATCTGATCTTTGATACACAGGGAAAAAAAAAGGGTTGTGTTCTGGTTCTCAGTTAAATATCCACTGAGTGTTACAGTTGAAAAAGTGCTCAGATTGATGGGGCTGTTTTTCAGCCCTAATGCTAACCTCTTTGAGGGCAGGGTCGGTTTTGAATTGTAGTATTTGATCCCGTGATATTTCTCAGCTTTTAAATGGTTCCAACCCTGGTTGCATAGCTAGCTTGGTGTTTTACAAGTTTCCCAAGTTGTCTAGGAATGATTTGCAGGGCTATGAGCAAAATTTGGCTGTACAGCTCAGTGGAAAATCGTGGGTCTGTCACTTGTATTAGTTCCATGTGCGTGGTGGTTAGACTTATGAAAGATCTCTTAGATCTAAATGCTGAACCCTTGGTCCTAGCCATTTTAATATCCTAGTATTTTAACAGGTGGTGTTCTTTTTGATACTACAAGTAATCTTCTGATGTCTGTACAACTTGTTTCCTGGTTGTCTGGACCCCCTCAGATAGGGGTGGTTCTGTCATTTTCCATTTTCTTCCCAGAGGGTGGGTTTTTTTTGCCCCTCCATTCAGGACTCTGAAGTGTAGCAAAAATGAGAATAAAGAAATCTCTGCGTTGCCTCTGAGTAATAAAAGGTTTTGTCAATACCTAATGAGTAATGAGGTTTTGTCAATACCTGAACTGCAGGAAAGAATAAACTGACATGTCTTCAGGCTCCTGCAGTTGGAGTAACATATTCTGAACAGTTCATACTTGCGTGGCTGTCATATCATCTACGGTCTTTCTAACAACTTAGTGTAAAACTCAACTAATATTCTTGGACAAACTTAATGTTGACTTACCCAGTTCATTAATGAGAAGAAATCTTGCAGTTTAAGGTTGAAGCCTTGATTTTGTTGTGCATGTGCATTTTTAGCCACTTTAAAAAGGTGAGGATCCTCTAAATTATGTTTGAAATACCTTTGGGGTTGTGCTAGAGACAAAAATGGAGTGATGCTGTGGCTCAGGACTGAGAATACTTACAGATATGAACAGTAGTTAATTTTGTGCCTGGTGTTTAATCCAGTGTGGGTAACCCGTGCTGGCTAAGTAGAAATGACATCTCCAATGTTGTTCACACAAGTGTTGACTCTCAGAAGTCTGGGGATTTTTTGTAGATTTCTTTGAAACCTTGGACATTTTTTTCCTATTAACATATTTGTTTACCTTCTGTGTTACACTGCCTGAGTTAAGAATTATAACTCTAGTTATGTTCCTTTGTGCACACCTTCATTTCTCCCTCCTGTTTCATATGAAGTTGTTAGATTTCAGTTTTTGAAAAGACTTCTGAGGGATTAAGGTTACTGTAGGCACATACAGGATAAGTACTTGTGAGGCTTGTAGGAAAATTTACTGGAAACTATAGTAGCATATGGTGTATTTTTGATCTATTATAGTGTCTAGAGGGTAGCAATATCTCTGTTACTAACTTCGGGCACTGCTTCAGTGGTGACAGAAGGGGGAAGCAGGATGCTGACATAGCTAATTTGGTAGCCTGACTGTTCTGGCACTTTACCCATATCATGGTTAGGGCCTGTTCGTGTCTAATCAAACTTTACAGATGGCGTACAAACTACTTAGCTAAAACCTACCAACTTTACATTCAAGACCACCTAATTCAGGGCTATTTTCTCTGTAGTAATTTCTCTGTACTTTTTACAATGAAAAGTAGTAGTAACATGTATTGTAGTATAGAAAAAAAAAATACTAGAAATTGCTGTCAGTGTGGAATTGCAATATGATAGAATATTTTAATTTTTTAAGTTATGAAATACTGTTTTGTTGTATGAGGTTTTTTTGGATTAAATGCATAAGACCAAAACTTTGGCATTGGACTTCAACAGGAGCAGTGAGTTAATATCTTCTATTATCCATATAGAATAGCCTGTTCAGTTGGAAGAGATCTGCAGCAATTGTCCAACTGTGTCCTCACTTCAGGGCTGGCCGAAAATTAAAACATTATTAAGGGCATTGTTGAAATGCCTCTTAAACATGGACAGGCTTGGGACATTGACCATCTCTCTAGGAAGCCTGTTCCAGCGTTTGACTACCCTCTCAGTAAAAAAAATGCTTCCTCATGTAAAGAAATGTTTCTTAATGTACACTTCAGTTCCTGAAGAATTGGTTTGTTCCCAGGATAAGATACTGACAGCTTTTTTTAAAGGTATTTCTTTAAAGGATTTTTTTTTAACTACTGTAATCTGTCTCTTCATTAATACATATAAGTCTGTTTATTAGTGGTCATAAGTATAATATATAAATGCAGTCTTCCTATGCAGCTGTTTCCTACTTCAAAAAATCAAGTGTTTCTCTGCCACGTGGGCACTAGATACGGAGACAGAAGTCTTTTACTATATCCTACTATGTTTTGAGATGTAATTATTTGGGAAGACACCACTCCTGTTCACATGTACAGTTCTCTTTTTAGTGCACTTTCGGTAAAATTGTCTAGTTTTGAAAATTTTCAGTGATGTATTTTTAGTTTGCACAAGATAAACAAATGTCTTCATTCACTACAATTGTTGATAGTAGTGCACAAAGTAAGGAGGAGTGTGGGAGAACTTGCCTATGCAGGAAGGCTTACTACCAAACACAATATCACTCCTAGAATAAATACCTAGATTAAATTTCATAAAGCTGTCCTACTACTTGTCAATAAGATGTTAACCACAAAATACATTTTCCTAGCTAAAGAACTATCTGTTGCAGGGCTTCCAGTTGGAAAGGGCTTGATGTACCACCAGTTGACCTCCCTGCTGCTTATTTGGATGATGCATGTCTGTGTCTGCATCTCAATGAAAGGCATTTTTTGTCAACAGATGTCTACAGTAATACTTTTTTTTTTTTCCCCCCCCTTAAACTGCTGACTTCTTCAGGGTGTCTTCTAAACAATCTGTTATGGGAGAAGCATTTGAACAGAAGTCTTAGGATTTCAAATCAGTAAAGGTTCTTTTTGCTGTTTACTATCTTTACACCCGTAATCTGTGTGCTTTGGAAAGTATTTGCCAATTGCTCTTGCACATTTTGTGGAGAAGATCTGATTGCAGCTCTCTTTGTTAATTGTGGAACTTTAGAAGGGAATCTGACTTTAATTGTAACTCTTGTCTTTGATTATACACAATTCAGGAATACATGGATGCAATCTATAGAGGAACTTAGATTTTTATTTATTTTTTTTCTCTGCACTGTTGTCAAGGAAGAAATCGTGACCTTGATGATTTGGCCATAGGATTTACCTTTCATGGTTCTATGTGAAAAACTTTCTAAAGACACATGCATTAAGAGAGAGGCTTGAACAAGAAAGGAGGGATAATTTTTGGCTGAAATTGTTGAGATACCTTGGAGAACGTGGATATACTTAAGAACAGTTGAACGGATGGCGTAAGAACGCCTTAAGCTCCAAATAGCATTTAGTAGTATTTTAAATTATGTTTGCAAAAGTAAAATATTTGGTATGCTGCTGTTGAAGGGGGCTGAAAATTACCTGTAACTGATGATTGTCCAATTATTTTTCTTTCAGTACAACAACCATGAAATTCGTTCTGGAAAACACATTGGTGTATGCATCTCTGTTGCCAATAATAGGCTTTTTGTTGGCTCTATTCCTAAGAGTAAAACCAAGGAGCAGATTGTTGAAGAATTTAGCAAAGTAACAGGTAAGTCAGTAACTGTGTTTTGTGGAGCTGGAGAGGTGTCAGATGTGATCAGTGATGAACCTTCTTCACTATCTTTTGGCTTATGGCTGAATGATGATGAATCCAAATCAAGACCACTTAGCATTTCTCCTGACTTTTAGGTGTTTGGGTTTTTTTAACTGTTGTTGTGCTGAGGACTGAAATACTTGTGATTAAACAGGATGGATGGTTCCAAGTTTTACCTAGAGAGTAAGTGTGTAATGTTTAAAAAAAAAACCACAAAACCCAGCAAAACAACATTCCAACAAATAGATGGTTTAATTACTTTGATACTGACACATGTTTTAAAACTTCCTGAGACAAAACTGAAGCAGTTTGGAGAACGTAATTAGTTCCGTTCTTCAGAATTCCTAGTGATTTCATAAGGATCTCTTTTGATAATGGCATGTCAGCTGGCAAAGGTAATGTTTGATGGCTTTCTCTATTACTGAATGTTATGCTTTAGGTTCCTTGGAGCAACACTGAAACTCTTCAGATACCTTAAAATCAATGCAAGTGTGATCTCTTGTTGCTTAGACATCCATGGAAAAAACACATACTTATCAGTGGTGCAACTTAGGGGTTTTAGAAGAGAAATGATGAAAAAGCACGACTTTCAGCTGCTCTTACCTCTTCTCCCTTTACCTCCATAGCTATTAAGGTTTCTTCACTTAATGAGACAGAAGCCAGGTCAGGATAGTTTAACACCTGTTTTGAAAAATGTTGGTCTTGAAGGTGGGGAAATTTTAATGCATACATTGTCTCAAAAGACTAGTGTGTTCACAACTTTATTTGGAACCACCTGTGTACTTACCAGAAAGATACTTCTTACTTTATAATACAAATTAATGTATTGAAGCCATAACAAATAAATATTTTGCTTCATTTCAGAGGGACTTACAGATGTCATATTGTATCATCAGCCTGATGACAAGAAAAAGAACCGGGGTTTCTGTTTCCTTGAATATGAAGATCACAAAACTGCCGCTCAGGCCAGGCGCAGGTTAATGAGTGGCAAAGTGAAAGTCTGGGGAAATGTTGTTACAGTTGAATGGGCTGACCCTATAGAAGATCCAGATCCTGAAGTCATGGCAAAGGTAATAAAGCTATAAGGGAACCATAATGTATTTAAAGTGCCTTGTTCAGAAGTAAGTACTTCCTGACATTAGCCTAAATTTAAATAGCATCTTTCAGCTCTCTTGACAGAGGTATGATAAAAATGTGAATACAGTCTAGAAAAAAACTTCCTGGCTGATGTTATTTTGTGCTCCCAAGGCTGTGTATTGAACATAATTCTTGCCAAAATGACACTTAGGCCTAATGTGCTTAAATTTTCATCTGGAAGTGGTGACAGTGACTCCAAAAGTTAAAATAGTTCTGTAGCTTAATATTTGGAGGGATAGAAATCTACATCTGATCACAGAGCAAGCCTTAGTTCTTTTTAACCCTGAAACTGTACGTTTATCATTTCAGGACTGGAACATGTCAGTAAGACACGCAAATGTATTTTTATAGTTGCATTTAGCAGTTACTTCTGAAAAGCTAGGCAATTACTTTGTATTTGGAACTCTGTGTTTTTAATTTGGGGTGGGTTGATTACTTCAAATATAAAGACTTAATGTTTTGGATTTTGAATATTTCAGTGAAACTGGTCTGAACTGTTAACATTTTGAAGTACATTGTAGCAGTTGTTTTATGTACGTGTGATGCTTTGCCAGAAACAAATTACCTGATTTTATTTATTTATTTATTTTTCTTTCCCCCAAACTTTTCTTTTTTTTCAGTTATGTTGTGTAGCTGAGTTGTTTAATGGAAAATCCTAGCTAGCCCATATCCTTATCTCTTTCTCTTTGCTTGCTTTTTGTCTGTGCTTTTACTCTCATCTGAGACACGTCACTTGCTGGAGTCCTACTTTGGTGGACCTAGTAAGATAGCTTGGCTGGGATCTCCTCTTTGGTGAGCCATAAGGGAAAAGGGTTGGGGTGGGGGCTCATTTTAGGGAAAAAGCTGCTTTTGTAATACAGGTATTACAGAAGCTTTTGGACTACCCTGTCTGCAGAGTTTATTTTTCTTGCCTGGCGTCATAGACTATCAGCAGCGGGGAAGAGTCTTGCAGGTAAAATTTGTTGAAGGTGGCACTTGCTAAATACTGCAGCCTGCTTATCTGTTGGGTTTCTTGGCTCAAAAGAGAAGAGAATTAATCCAGCAAACTGTTGAAATAAATTAGTAGGAACTTCTGCTGACATCACTGAATGAGATGAGCAGGAGGATGATCAGATATTTTTCCTGAGGAAATTTACGGATGTGGGGGGTGAAAAGCGAACAAAGATAAAGCTTGATAGTGGTTTGCCCCATTTAATGTAGAGGTTTTTGACTGTGCTGATGCCTTGTATTGTTTTCTGTTTGAAATGCGACATGATAAGGAAAGAAACAAATATGGAAAAAGTGCAGAAAAATTGTGAAGACATAAGGTTAAGTGAAACTCTGTGAATAAGAAAAAGCAGAGATGATGTAGCTTGTCTCTGAAGGCAGAAATTGAGACGAGCGTTGGTGTCTCACCTTTCTTGTTGTGTACCTTACCTTATTCTTGCAACAAGGAAAGTCTCTGGTGTTTCTTGCCCGCTTACCCATTTGGAGAAACTCTGACCACATCTGGCACTTCTGGAAGCGTTAGATTTACTTTCTGTTGTTTATTGTTGTCTTTCTCCTAAGAGAAAAAGCAGATGAGCTGCTGGGGCAGCCGGTAACCTCCCAGATGTGAGCTGCGGCTTGGCTGCTGTTGCTTCGGAGCGCTGTCAGTGGGGAGCAAGGAAAGAACTGCTGACCCTTAGTGTCTTACACATTCCTGTGGTAGAAGGCTCTGGAGAAAACACTCTTGAGTGGGAGGCACAGATCGCTTTTATCAGAATAATCATCTGATCCGGTGGTTTTCTTGTCAAGACTGTGAGAAAAGCAAGACCATAAGAGCAAACTATGGGGAAGATGAATTCACCTTTGTAGCCAGAAGGTGAACAGGGTCGTTCTAAATACCTTGCAGAAGCAGCATATCATTTCATCAGTGTATGGACACCTGCTAATTTAAATTTCTGAAATACTTGAGCCTTTTTTCCTTTCTCCTCCAGATTTTTGCTTAAGTGTTGATGAGAGTACTGTATGGATGCATGCTTCAATTTTAAATGGGCATTTGCCGTAAATATGAAGTACCTTGAGTGCCATAAAGTACAAAGTTAGATTCTAAAGCTAGACTTATGTGCTACAGGTGCTTATAGTGGCAGATCAGAGTCTAGTTGGTTAAGTAATTGAGTTCTGGTCTGAAGTGAACTTATTTCCAACTTGCAGTAGCTGTGTTCATAGCTTTATTTCTCATAAATGTTATATTTCTCTATTTTCTCACTATTTCTCATAGTGTTATTTTGATGCTTCTTATACCTGTAGCGCAGATAAATTTCTTAAATGTTTCACTTGATTTCTTTTACTTTATATTCATGGCTGAGGTTATAGGGGATGTTCTGGAGTGGCAGGTTCAGCAGCTAGAGTCAATCTTGTGCTTGTGGCTGCCCTGTAGATCACTAGCCTTGTCTCCTCTCCTGTAATCTTTGGAGAATGCGGTGATGAAGCCTCAAGTGTTTGTGCTGTAGGTAGGAGGAGGAAAAGGAGCAGATCTCAGAAGTGTTGGGGGTAGTCTAAACTTAAGCAGCTTTAAAAAGCAGGTCCTGCCTTTATGGCAAAATGCTGTTGCTGGGAATATTGCTTGTAAGGTGTGTATTTGTGGATCCTTGGTGGTATAATCTAAGACTTAATAAATGGGACTTTTCTCTCTTTAGATAGCTTGAATGAAGTAGAGATGGGTTCATCTTCTCTCAACCTATGCTTTATACTGCCTCCTAGCTTTAACATTTTCTTTGACTGGTTCAGCTACACTTTTAACCTGTAACGTGACGAAAGGTTTTACAACTTTATTGTTACGGATTAATGGATTTGTCTACACTGGAAAAAAAGTTAAATTAGTTGTTTTCACTTCTTAAAAAAAAAAAGTGTTACTCACTACATCTTGTAACAAAAAAAAGGATTATTTTTGAGGTTTTTAATCATGTCTGACTCTGTCAGTCATTTTGGATTTATTAGGCTACTTAAGGTTCCTCATCAGATTTTAGTTTTCATCCTTTCCTAAAGTAGAATAATAGGGAACATTTGTTTGAAAGTTACTGTTTTTTAAAAAAACATTGATTACACCACAAAACTTCTTGTAATTCACTTTTATGGAATAAGGTTAAGGTAGCAATTAGACCAGTTTACTAAAAATGGTTTAATTACATACGGGTTACAAGAGATAAAGGTTGCTCTTACCATGAAGACGTGTAGAAGCAGCTTAACACAGGAGCTTTCCTTGTGGAGCTGGCTGTGACTTCTATAATCTCCTGAGAATCAGCAAGGGTAACTGTTGAGTTGATGTCCTGGGTCAGATGTATGATCTGTAGCATTTCTTTTCCCAAACTCTGCATCCCGTCCTAGTTGGACTAACGTGTGAGACAAAGATTTATGGAAGCCTGTTCATACTTAGTAAAAAGTTGTCTTTTTTTTTTGAGGTCCTGTATGTGGCAGGAGCAGGGAGTGTAGCTCTGCTTCACAAATTGAAGCATGCTTTCTTTGGTTCCTTCATACCCTGTCTTATTTGTGGTGACCGTAAGGGTTCACTGACTTCTTGTGACCAGGTAGTTTGAAACCATTAGTAGCAGAGGGGCTGTGAACAGAGGTTGGAGGGCTTTGCAGCTGGTGTGAGCTGCATTGTAGGAAGGCAAGACTGTGAGCATTCTTTGGCAGCAGGAGGTGACTGGAGTGTCAGGGCAAGGTGGCAGCACGTGAAAGGAACTCCCCAAGAAGTCAGAGGCTTGAAAATAATGAGAACTCACAGATGATACCATGCAAATACGCTCACATACAGTCATTTTGTGCAATGTTAGTGTGGACACAAGGACAAGTGTTTAAATATTCGGGGGTCACTAACGTGATTCCTGGTATCCGGTGTACGTTGTCTGCTGTATTAAATAAGAATCTGGTTTAAGCCTTTGGCAGACTGCTCTGTATTTTCCTTTATCTTAAGGAGTTGGTAGTTGGTGAAACTTTATATTGATAATTAGTCATTATCAGGCAGTTAATAGGGTATATCTCAATAAAAAGATAACCAACCTCCCTGATCTGAACAGCTGCTGACGCTCTTTGTGTAGCTTAAGAGCCATATTTATTGCATGCGATAGCGAGCTTGGGAAGGGAATAGACTTTCAGAGTTACTTGGAGGTGGCTGTTCTGTTCCCTTCAAGGGAAGGACACAGTTTGACTTGTGAGAAAGTACAAGGGTGACTTGGCAGCATCAGCCTTGGTGTTCCCTTCTGTCTGCGTTCTCTCTTTCAGCTGTGGATTCAGGTCACTAAGTGCTCCTCGGGCAGGCACAGTCCTGATGCGAGCTATTTCATATGCGAATATTTCATCTCACATATTTGGTGTAGCATACAGCATGGGAGCTACAAGTTAAGCAGCTTGAGAGCTGCAGGCCTGTCACCTCTGACCTAGATATTACAGTGATGACTGTTCTGCAAATACCTGAGCAAAAACCTGTCTAAACAATGAAATGTTTTGATAAGTTAATTATTTTGTGTGTAACCAATCCTGGTTGCTGCCTTTCAAGTTTGAAAGCGTTCTGAGTTGAAAATTACTGCTGCTAGGATCCTCTTAAATATTAACGCAAATTGAATTGACTTTCAGGATATTAATACTGTGCAATTGTGCTTGAAAACAGATCTGATATTTCTATTGGGGAATTTTGGAGCCACCTCATGCTGTATGAATATATAAATATACATGTTTATGGATTTGTATATAAAATATAACAACATTTTCAGTACTGGCCATAGCAGTGACTTGCAAAACCTCAGCTTGTGTGTTGGAATTGGATCATACTTCTAAGTCCTTATTTGTTTGTTTGCTTTTTTTTTTTTTTAATTATTATTTTTTAGGTAAAAGTTTTGTTTGTACGCAATCTTGCCAATACCGTAACGGAGGAGATACTAGAAAAGGCCTTCAGTCAGTTTGGAAAACTAGAGCGAGTGAAGAAGCTAAAAGACTATGCTTTCATTCATTTTGATGAACGGGATGGTGCTGTAAAGGTAAGTGAAGAGGATGTAACTCTGTGTGTAAGTAGAGATAACATTTAGAAGCTGTGTACTGCTTTTAACTTGAGAAAAAGCTCTGTCTGGAAAAGTGGTAACACGCTGTCACCGGTAACTTTTCTCCTCTCTGGGCATCTTCTAGGAAGATGCAGTTGCAAGCTTGACAAGTGCATCTTAGATACACCTTTCCGAAGTAATTCTGCTGATGAGTGTCTAAGATAATAGCGTGTGTTACTGTTTGAAGTGCCAGAGTTTGAGTGACTCTTCTCTCCAAATTATTGGTAGAATCTAAAGCACTTTATCTGGGGCAGGTGATAAAAACTTTTATTTTCCAGGAACAGAATTACTACTTTTTCATGGTGTGGGATAAGCACCTTTTCTTTCTGCTGAGGGGTGCTGGACAATTGAGTAGTTGTCATTCCTGGATTTTACTATACTGGTCTTGCCGTTTTTTCTCCTGTCATCTGTTGATGGGAAGGGAAAGTGTAATTCCTCTCTTGCCTGTAGTGTATTTTTTATTTTATTTATTTTTATTTTATGCTCTGTGGGAGGGCGCAGGATACAAGGGGATTCAGTTTTTCATACACATCCAGATGCCTTAAAACAGATTTTTAGGAAAATAATGGAAAGAGTCTTTTGGTAGGATATGTCTCCCAATAGAGGCTAAGCTATGTAGAGTCTCTGAAAGTGGTAGAATCCTTAGGATTGCTGTTACTCATGGGAACTGTACATATGTGTGTTGGTGGGGGTTTTGTTGGTGGTTTGTTTTGGGTTGGGTTTTTTTATTGTGTGGTCAGAACAAGACTGTTAAATTATAATTTTTGTCTCCTGGCTTAAGAAAGTCACGTTGATTACAAGGAAAATAAAGGAATAAAACCATATATCCTGATGTCTAGCCTTAGTAGAGTTTGCATGCGTGCTGAGGTTAGAAATTTATTGCCTTATTGCAAAATCTGTACTTTCAGAGGACAGTTCTATCACTTTATTAATTGAAACAGCTTGCAAAGATTGAAGCCTATTTACAGTTTGGAGTGGAAGCTTTGTAGACTGATCATGCAGTCCTGGGTTTGAGAGCCAAGTTAAGAGGAAATGCATAACTCTGGAACCCACGATACAATGCTGTCTGATTATTTTTTATTTTTTTTTTAATTTAGCTTTATGTTGTTATTTTAGCTCTGGGTAACCGATTTTAAAATGTGTGCTCTAAAAGATAGAGTAAAATTAATAACTTCAGATATGCTTAGAAGTATATTTAAAGTCTGGTTAATTCCTTCAGGCAATGGAAGAAATGAATGGCAAAGATTTAGAGGGAGAAAACATTGAAATTGTTTTTGCTAAGCCACCAGATCAAAAAAGGAAAGAACGGAAAGCTCAGAGACAAGCGGCTAAAAATCAGATGTAAGTGTAAATGCATGCACATATGTTGTATTACTTCTAAAAGACGTGTACGCTCCTACAGAATTAGAACTTCTGGGTGTTTTAGTAGGTGTACTATAGATACAGGTTTTCTGGCTTCTCTGAAAATGTTGGGTTTATTTCTGTTGTTTGCGTTTTACTTAAAAATCTAGTAGGGGCGTTGCTGAGAATTCAGGTCCTGTTGTGCTGTGCTCATTGAGTGTCAGAGCACCAGAGGAAAGTTCAAAGGTCATGGAACATACACGCTTAACACTTTTTTTTTTTTTTATTCTAAACTTTTATGTACTTCTGCACTGATACTTCTGCACTCATGTGGATCAGTTTAGCAACACGTGCTCCCCCCAGCTGGCTTAGCCCTAACTAAAGTAAAAGCCCTTAGTAAAGTACCCACTGAAAGGAGGATCCTGACTTTTTTTTATCCCTCCACTTCCACAACACAGATCTGCTCATGAAGCTCATGAACTCATAGGTACCTTGCACTAATAAATGCTGAATGTGGCCAAAAAAAACAAAAAAAGAATTTCTTGCTATTGTGTTCTGCTTAATGTTCTCATGTGTTTTTCTTCTTGGATATCTTGTAGCTTTCCTAACCATCTTCCCTCCCCCACCTTATTTCCAAAAATAACTTCTGCTAGTGCTGCTGTGCAGCATCCAAGAAGATGGAATAGTGAGGTTACCAGATTAATACAGATCTCCAGATGGTGACCTACTGTACATATGGAATTGGTTAAGTTTGCCCTGCTTATAGTCCTCGTAACTTTTCTTGGCCCTTTTGTTCTTCCCTGGGCATCTGATCTTACTGTAAGAAGAGGATTTTTTTTTTTTCTTTTTTTTCTCTTTTGCTTCTTTTCTGTGCAAGGTGGGCCTTTTCTGTTGTGTTCTGCTTCAATCTTTTGGTGATAGAACTTTTATTCTGTATCTTGGCAGCACCACCATAAATGCCTGTTTGTTTAATTAAACTATAAAATGCTGTTGGAAGTTGCACAATTTTCCTCTCAACACAGGCAGTTGTCTGCATGGTTGTGTTGTTTCTAGTTGAAGATACGCTTTTTCTCATTGAGTAATACCAAAAAATCCATTCTCATACTGCAGTATACAATCAATTTTGTGGCTTGGTGTTCAGAATCTAATAATGGCCCTTCTGCAGTGATAATAAGGAAGATTTTCTTAATATGCACTTGATCAGTCACAATGTTACGTGATTTATTCCCCCCTCTGCCCCCCCAACTGTTCTCTGCAGATTAACTGAGACCCAGATTATTATTTCTGGATAGCATGCATGTATTTATAACACTGGAAGTCTTCTGGCATGTGTCACTTCTAATATTAATATGCTGTATGTTGTCTGCATCCCCTCCCCTTTTATTGTTTAAGATGTCCCTGTCTCGTTTTGTGGAGGTAGGTAGAGCAGGGCTGCCTCTCTTACTCTTCTAATCTGAGGTACGGTAATGCCACTTCCTCAGTTCCTCTGTCTGGCTCTTTCATTTGGGAATTCTCAGTGTTCCTTTCTTTCTTTCTGAGCTGTTCAAGGTAGTAGGAAGGCAGCTAGTTTGATTAAACTCTAGGCATGTTTGGGTTTTGAGTATAGTGTTAATTAGTGAATTAAAAAGGCTCTTAATTTCCTTGGGATTCCAAAAGATGAGGGAATAGAAGGAGGTGTGTTGTTAAGCCTGGATCCTAGTTATTTGAGAAGCTTGGAGTGACATCTTACGATCTTACAGGTAATTTGTAGTTTGTTCTATATTTACAGTTGTAAAAAATCTCTTTCTGGAAGCTTCCATATTACTATAGATTCAAGTTGAGTGGTTACTGGTTTTACCTGTTTGCATATAAGTGACTGTTTAATGAGTAAGAAGCATTTTACCTTGTGCCTTTGCTTTTTGAAACCACTTGTGGCCTGTCAGGAGTAGAATTCTTAATTTGTGTGAGTTGCTTTGCGCATCTGTCTGAGTTCTGTTAGCCATGTAAAACTAAATGTGGGGGGGAAAGCCAAACCTGAATATGTAGATGAAAGGGCAAAACATT
>VXBW01006682.1:256632-319132 GCA_013400375.1 Thinocorus orbignyianus | reverse complement strand
TAGGACTTGGCATAAAGAGCTTCCCTTAACCCCCTGCCCAAAGGGATACTGCAGTTATACTACATACCCATAGGCACCACAATGAAAATTGAAGCTTATACCTAATTAAGGTTTTATACACACCAGTTCCCCCAGTAAATGCAAATTTCAACAAAATTAGACATGTCATATGTTGAAAATGCTCATGGCAAACAATCATTTTGCATTCCTGCAAATAAAATTGTTTTATACTGTAAGCTGGAGGCGAGTGTAACTTATTTTTGTAATAAAGTTTTTATTTTTTTTATGTGTCATTAATATAAATGTGTGTTAGTACAGAGATCTTCTGGTTAAAAACTTAGAATCGCACACATTTCAGTATGTTTACTTGTATTTACATAATTTTTAGAATAGTGGTTGCCAATAGCCTGTATGTTTCACATTAATTGATTTTTTTTTTTTTTTGTTATCTTAATAAACCATTTTAGTATGTTGTATGTCAATTACTGGGATAGCTGGGACATGAAGTGTAATTTAAAATTGTCAAGTATTCATTGGAATATGTAAATGTGCCTTGCCAGTTTTGAACTTTTAAGACAAAGTAAGTGAGCGATGGAGAAGTGAGTAGTCAATGCGTAAGAGACATTTGCTACCACAGTTTCATATACTGCCCTTGCTAAAGAAGAGTAACTTTTTTTTCCTCAAATTTGAGCATAAAAATATCCAGTTGCGTTAGCTTCTGAATTTTCAAATCTAGCGATAGAGTATTAGGCTTCTGGAAAGTGGGTTTGCTAATTGTAGCCTTAAGTATAATTTTGAATTTCAATGTAATCCTTGGTGCTGGCGTTCCCAGTGCCAAGGAGTTTCAGTGCTCCCTTCACAGAGGTTGCCATGCCTACTGGCACTTTTACTGTCATATGGTTTTATAAGGAACACTGTCAAGATGTGGAAACCAATTTTGAACTTGCTATAAAATGAAAACACTGGGGGCTGTCGGAGAGGGGGAAGTCCTCAGATTTCATCATCTTGAAATCTCTCCATTGCTGAAAAATCCGAAGCTGCTTGTGGGATCACAAGTGCTGGTGACTGGTTCTTAGTCTGGAATATTTCGGGGCGGGGACAATACATTTATGGAATTACAACCCTTGATGGAAATGCTTAAAAAAAAAATTGCTATTGAGGCACTACACGTGTTGAAATTGTGGATCGTATCCTTAATTTCAGCTCTGATAAAAGTATGGGGGACTACGTTTAAAAAAAGTTTTTTCTAAAAAAGAAAAGATAGGCAAAATTGACAGGAAAGTGTTTGTTTTTAAGGGAATACAAGCAATGGGGAGTCAGCAAAATATCAAGATCTTGACAGTGTTCCCTCTAATTATGAACTCAAGCCATTATAACTTTTAAAATTAAATATGATTTGCACTGTTCTGATATTGGTGCAGTTTTTTAGCAAAATGATCAGAAAACTAAATTGCATGTGGTGATTAATACTGGGGGGGGGAGGGGAAATAATGAAAAAAAAAAATTGTTCTTTTCAAAGCTTTAAATCTGATTGTGTAAAGCAAAACCCGTCCGTTATTAAGTGGAACTACTGGTGAGAATGGGCGAGTGTGTATACACGACATCAGTCTGGTTCCACTTGGGCGTTGGTGAACTGGAAATGTTCTACAGCAATAACACACCTCCTACGGGGGTGCTTGTGGTGAGAAATGGACATAAACACACAGTTCTTCTTGGCGTGTTGAAGGCGAGTGTTGACTTCATGTGTTTTGCTGCCTCTGTTTATTCTCCCAGGAGGCTTGCTTTCCTGAAGCTCCTGTGCAGGTTTGAGTAGAAGCTTAGCGTAGCTCCACGTTGGTTTGTAACGTGTTTTGAAATTTGAAGCTTAGTTGAATTAAATAAGAAATCAGAAGGTGCTGTTGCTTAACACTTCTGGTTTAGAAACACTCCAGTACATAGCTTTTTTTAAAGTATACTCCTGTTTTAATATTCATTTTTATTTGAAGGGTTTCATACAGGATATACAACTGTATTTTGTTCTATTTTTTTAGTTTTTTAAAGAGGAGAATTGTTACAACCCAGAAGGCTGTTATTACAGATACTAAGAGCAGTTTCTGCATTGTACATCAGCTGCATTGTACAGCTTACCTAAGTACTGTCTTAAAATGTAAAATAAGGAATACTCTCTCTGTGTTTGGGGTGAGGAGCATGACATAATCTAAAATAAACTTAGCCTCCTCTGAAGGTAGGATTCTCAAGTTCATTTTTCAGGAGAGAAATGTTATATGTGGCTGCAACTTTTATTATTTTTTTTTTTCTTGTGCCTTTGATAATTCGTTAGAGACTTTTGTGTTCAGCCTAGCAGTTATTTTGATGCTTCCATACATCAGTGGAGGGAGAGGTTTGTTTTAAGAAACAAAACTGAAAGGCGGTGTTGGACATAAACACACGTAACATTTTCTGAAAAGAGTGGGTTCTAATTGATCCATCCCACAAAATTAAGACTGCTTCCCTCACCTCGTATTAGTGAAAACTTAGTGAGAAACGTTAATTGTTTAAAATGGGATAGCAAGTTTTGGGAGTTGGTAATAAGGCAATAAACTTTACAATGCAGTGTTCTGAGAATTGAAGTTGGTAAAGTTGGAGCTCCAGTTTGTGTTTGTAGCCTGAAGCTTATGAATCCCAACTCTGAACTGGCTGCCGTGGACTTAAAATGCCTGTCCTGCTGAATTAATTCCAGCACCAGCACATGCCAGTTGTATTAGTTGGGCAGAGGAAGCAACAGATTGTGCTTTGTCATTTGCTCTGTTGGATAAAAGCGGTGTGTGGCACCAGGAGAGGAAGTTGAGCTGAAGGTTCCTTGGTTGTTAGTATGAGGAGTGAGAAGGAGGGGAATAAATTGATAACGGTTACTTTACAGCCATGTAGTACAAAGAGACATAAAGCTTCCTAGAAGCTTTGTTCCCCTAGAAAAGAAGTTTAACACCAATTTTCATATAGTCATCTGATCAACGCTTTGCGAGTGTTTAGTTGTGTTATAAAATCCACCAGGTGAAAAAGTGTCTTCTATTCGGTGCTCCTCGATGGTTCCATCAATAGATGGATTGGTTGAAAAGTGCCACTAGGACTGGCTTGTTATTTTACTTGCAATTTGGAGAGAGGGGTGATTGTCTCATGTAATGATACCTTTTTCTTGCTAACTGGTTAGTAGATTTTGTCCCCAAACCTTCACATTTTTGAATGGCCAGCTCTTGAGTGGATGTTGTGCAGCTGAGCTCATCTGGAAACATTGGATTACACTGATTTTTTTTAAGCTATCTTCAAGAAAACTTCTTTAAATAATCAGACTTCCAACTCTGCTCAAAGCTGGGGGTTGGGGGTAGGTGTTGGATAAAAAAAAGAAAAACATCTGTGACAGTCTAGAAAACAGTCGTAGTATGTAGGTAATTGGTAATTAAATACAGCTTGAATATTTCAAGTTTGAATCACAAGATCCTTTTCAGTTCCAAGTGCTGTTTCATTCCTGAATGTTCGTGAAACTTAGTGTCTACTCCAAAGCCAACACTTCATTTCTGACGAAAGGTAAAACCTTCAGCATCAGAAACCTGGATTCCCTCTAGTCTGGTGCAGTTGACTCTCTCTGTTTGCATGGTTGTGGTTATGATACAGTTTTACTTGTTTTGGTCCCTAACCTGTAGAAAAGCCACTGAATCTCACCGCTCCTTTTCTTTGCACTAAGGAAGTTATGAAATGCCTTCTTAGTTGTGCTGCGCAGCCGGTAGAATAGCCTGTGCCACTTGACTGCACAGAAGATAACGGTAAGTAAAAATAGCCATTCTGGTTCTTTCATGGCTTGCAGTATCTGAAACCCAACTTCAGGAGGCTGGTTAATTGACTCTTCATCTGCTGCAGTTATCAGGGCGGTGCTGGGTTTGAACTCTTTGATATTTTTTTTCCACTTCAGTGCGAAATGAGTGATTAAGTGTAAAGCCGTCGAGCAGAACCTGATAGTTTAGATCTAAAAATCACCGAAATGCTTCATAGATGATTCAGGCTGTATTTTTAAATGGATGGGGTAGTGGTCTAGTAGTTTAAGGGGTTTTCCACGAATACAGTCAGTCGTTGAAAGCCGGGAAACAAATACATCGAGTACTGTGTCCCTGGTTCTGAATGTTGTGTTTCCAGTATCGTTCTGCTATCTGAAGTAACGTTCTTTCAGATTATTTTTTTCCTTCCTCTTTAGTGGAGTGCAGAATGCACCTAATTCTTTTCACTATCTCACTAAATGTAGCTCGTGGGATTTAAAAACTTCCTCTGTGTGGATTTAACAAAGGCAATTTTATAGGTATTCCATTAGTAAATTAGGGCTTTTCTTAAGGTGCCATTCCAGCGTACTTTAAAATGAAGCTCAGTATTAGAAAACACTCGTGAGAGCCAGTCTAAAGTAAATGATAATTAAGATTTTTATAAAGCGGATGTATCGCAATTGGAAGGTGAGTTTAATCTCAAATTCTACAGAGTTTGAGATGTTGATAAAAATACCTAGTCCCTGCAGTTGGAAAAGGTGAAGTGGCTGCTAAAAGGATTATTCCTGTTTCAGACTGTGGCCAAGGGCTTCCACTGAATAGTGCAATGAAACCTTTTATTATTTTCCAGTACAGAGTTGTAACAAGGTAACCCGTTTCCAATCCACAGTTTTCAACAGAATTTTTGAGTTTTTTATATGTATTTAAATTGGTATTTTTAGCAGAAGACAAACCTCCAGTGACAGTCATTGGTGTGTATGTCAGTAGTGCTGTCATCAAGAAGTGACAGTATGTACCAAGAAGACCAGTATGGAACTTTGACTTAGTGTAGTGAAAATGTCCTTTATTCCCTCATTGCAGAAGGATGTTAGTTTACACTTGGTTTTGAATTAGTGGGATGATTAAAAGCCACTTTGAAGGAAACCTACGTAACGTACACTGTTAAAATCTGTCAAAGTCTGCAAATGAAGAAATACGCTGCAGGTTTCTTGCTAGTGGAAGGATAGACTTGAATATAAAGGAAGAAGGGGGAAGGGAAGTCTTTTCTTGATGGAAGTCATGAAGGTACCACAAGTTTTAGGTGGCTTTAGGCCTCATCAGTGAGTAAATGAAGGCTTCATTCGTATAGGTGAGTGATCTCTGCTGCCTTCATAAAGCTAATGCAACCTCTCAGAAAACTTTTTTTTTTTTAGGAAAAAATATAGAGATTTAGAAAATACTCAAGAGGTTAACTACAGTGAGATTGATCTTTCAGTTAAAATTAAGAAGAATCTTGAAGGTCTTAAATCCATTGGATTTAAAATAACTTTCTTCTGTGTGTGTTGTTTTCCAAATTGGCTTATGCACAGAAGTGATCATGGGATGGGAATGGTGTAATAAATGACACTTTGCATTTATTTTTTTAATGGTATACTAATCTGAAATATATAGGTTTTGATGTGTTGATGTTCTGAACCATTCCAGGTGGTCCAAGAGAACAATCTTAGTATTTGTGTGGCATGAGCTGATCACTAAGTCTTGAACCCAAGAGTTGCTTCTTTGAGGTTGTCAATCTTTTCTTAGGTTAACTGTAGAAATCCCTACTGATTTCAAATAGGAAGGACAGAGTTTTGTTGATAGCAGTGTTCAATGTGGTTTCGTGGCTTACTGCCCTCGGTGTAATGTTTCCAAAAAATACTGCTTTCATGGAGTAGTGAGCCAGGAGGAGGATGTGGATTAATAGTGAAGTGCTGCTGGCAGAGCTTTTGCAAAGTGAGGCCTCCCAATTTGTAACATGCTTTGGGGTGCATGAAGGTGGCCTTGCCACAGGGTGCAGATGGCATTGAGCTAAATCAGGTAGTGGTCACACCTCCACAAGGTTATTATCTGGTACTGGAGTATGTTTAAATGCTTCTGTAGTTTTACTGTGGAGTTAGGAAAGAACAACCAGGGTAGTAACTGTTACCTGCTGTAGGCAGGTGATGATCCACTGCGATTTTTGTAGTCGGGAATAGGAAGAGACAGGCATAAGGTGTTCTAAGCATCTCTTTAGATTTCTAATTCCTCTTGAAGCAGCCTTTTTTCTATCAAAACATTATGGTTCAAATTTTGCTTAAAGATACAAGGCCACGTTAACTTAGGAATTCTTATTTTCAGACCAGGTGGCTGGATATAGTTAGAGCCTAGTAATCAAGGCATGTATTTTAGAATCATGGTGAATGCTTGACTTTGTGAAGAAGTGCTCTGCTATTAAACAGATACTCAGTATATCCTAGAATTTCTCAAGCTAGCAAAAATGTATATATTGGGAAGAAACCCCTAAAACAGTCCCTCCCCTCCTGCCCCATCTCCAAAGGGTGTTTAGGAGAGCACTCGAATATGCAACTGTTTCTAAGAGCTTGCAGGTTAAATAGGTGATAGGGGTTGAATTCTGAGACAGAGGGCAGGTGAGATGCATGTGATGACCTTGGAAGTTCTGCCTCAATCACATTAAAAGGGATGTAGAGAGCTCAGGTTTCAAAAACTAAAATTATATTTAATATTTGGCTTTAAAAAACGATGTGTCTTGACTCAGACATCTCGAAGGATCAAAAGTGTGCCTGAGAATAGGAAAACTCTATTCTAGAGCGTTCTGTAAATCCCTTTTAGTTTTTTCTAAAGCACCAAGGAAGTTCTTTCTCAGGGAAATTCTAAGGAGTATATTGGCCTTGTATTTAAAGGGTTAACCTAGGAATGATGGGATCACAAACTCTTCCCGCTTGAGAAAGCTCTTAACAAACCATATTGTTTGCTCCTTGAGAAAACAATGTGATGGAACAACCGGGAAAAGAAATAGTTGTACCTGTGGGAGACGTTAAATGTGCCTGAACTACACCACTGGCAAGTTGTAGTCTAGAAGTAAAGGCAAAATGGTCTGGGAAAAAATCTGGTGAACTACAAGGTAGAAGAGCACTTCATCCTCCAGCTTGGTAGGGTCTCTGCTGCTGTGTTTGGTCTTTCCTTTTCCCATGGAAGATGGTCATGCTCCAAGCCTGGCACCATCCAGCAGCCACAGCACCACGGGAAGGGAATATCCATTGATGGATCTTGCCCAGATTCACACATCAGGTTGAAAGCCGGGTACGGGGTCCTTGGATTGCATGTCAAAAGGTAAGAACTTGTCCTCGCTGCTGTAATCCTTGGGACCACTTTATCATGGTAGAAATTCCAGAAGAAAATTGTCTTTCCGGAAGCATCCCTGTGAAGAGAGGAGGTTTGGAAGATGGCAAAACACAAAAATGTTGAAAACCCTGTTAAAATGCCTAATTCTATTTCAAATATCATGTTCTGAGAGGCGAGTGACATCCTAGAGCTGCTGTTTGAAGAGATGAACTGATAGTCTCAGCCCCTGGGAAGCAAGAGCCAGTCTTGAATATCTGATCTACATCTTCCAAAGACGGACCTTCTTTCAGTATAGGTGAGGAGTTTTCCCATTTCTTCTTTCTTCTACAACATGTTTGCCACTCACTGCCCTTAATAACTCCTTAAAGGAGCGGATGCAATTAGGGTAATGTGAAAAACTGTTATTAATCGGGACTGATGATGCCTCCTTATTGAGTGATGCTTGAGGGAATGTAGCAAAGTCTTGGTTTCAGTGTCCCTTAGTGCGTGGGACAAAGTGAGAACTGGGGTGCTGCTTGTAAACCTGGGGTGAATCGATGCCAACTCGGCAGCCCCTTTGCAGATTTCAAATTGGAGATGGGCCCAAAGAGTTCCCAAGGACACCAGCATCTTGCACAGCGCTGTGCTTTTTCTGGAAGAGCATGCATTACAAGCTCAGCATCAGGGGTTGATTGTATCTTTGGACTAAGCCAGGACTTGTCATTAGAGACCTGATGATGCAGATGGCCCAAAGACAGGTGTCTTCCACATGGGTCTTCATGTGTGCTCAGAAATGAAGGTACTTATACTGTGCCTGGAAACAGATGTGGGGCCCTCAAGAGGTAAGAAGACGTTAAGAGCCAGTATGAAGGTGGTAAAACTTCGAAGATGTTTTCTAAAGTCTAAGCTACTGAATATGAAAAAGGAACACCTTAATGAACAAAAGGAATTTTATTCTAAAGCTGCCAAATTTAAAAGCCTGTATGGGATGATGCAGCAGGAGAAGGCTGAAGAAGGAATGCTCTAAGGTAGAACACAGTTGCCAGTTTGCCAGTTTTGCTGGAGTGTCTCTCCTTACCGAGTTAAAAGAGGATGGAGTATAGGTAAGGCTTTGTCTCATTCATGAGCACTCGGGATGTTCAGAAGCATTTGTTGTCACAGACAGCTTTCAGTGGGGAAAAGTTGTCATTTTTTCTGCAGGTGAGCATGGTGAGCAGCATCTTGGAAGAATCAGTGGGAGATGGGGACGTTCCTGGCTGTAGAATTAACAGGAGGTGAGCGTCCAGTGGAGACTGGTGTGTGTTCTGAGCTCTTGTGGTGAAACCCAGGTGAGCAGCTTTGATCTAAACCTCCTTGGACTGAATGCACTAATGCCGTGTCTCCTGTGCCAAAACTACTCTTCGGGATAATGCACTATTTGAGTTTTGTTCCTTTTTTTGCTGACTTTTAACTATTGCCCTTGAGCTTCAGGTGAGAAGAGAGTAATTATAGGTAGCTTGACTTCTCCAGCCCTAACAAAGAGCTGAAGGGGAAAATGGAGAGAGGGGCACAGCTGGGTGTTGGTCCCCATTGTGGTCCAGGAGAACAGATTTTCAGAATTGAAATTCAGATGGATTTTCAGAATTGAGGCTGACTGGTATTCGAAGTTTTCTGACCATCCTATATCCCAGGAACACGCTGGATGTGGACAACACACCGCAGTGTGATGATAGGTTAGTACCTGATGTATGGATTCCCATATCCAAGCTGAATGGTGAGTAGTGAAGAACATGCTATGCATCCTAGATAAGTAATAGTTATGAAGCTGGTAGGTGGGCTGCTAGGAACCTGGGTAATAGTAGAGAATCCTTTCTCCATTTTGATATTTTCTGAAGCAAAATCTACTTTCTCAAGGAAAAAAATTCTTCCTTCTTGCACCTGAACTGCACTGACCCCAGCCTGAGGTCTGTCTGAGGCCACCTGGTTGGTTGTGGTGTCATGAGCTGTCTTCAGGGCATCATCAGTCTTCAATTGAAACTCCTGAGGAGTTAGGAAAAGGCACTATAAACTGGATTTATAGGGAATAACCCAAACTCAGTATTAGATTGGAGGACTTGGAGCTTCTCAAGGGGAAGAAAGTAGTGTTCCTTATGGATTGGTATGAAAGATGGTAAGCTGATTTTCATAGTACAGTGCCCCTTTATTAATATATACTTTAAAATATACATGTATCTGTGAAAGAAGCAAACCTTCATGCCTATGATTTGAAACGATTTCTTTTCTACTTTTGTAGAACAAGAAGCTACGTAGCTTAGGGAGTAGCAAGTCATTCAGTCACAAATCAGAAATCAATTTAGGAAGCTTTAGAATAATACTGAATGAAAATAACAGTCCCCCATACAATCACAGACCCTCCAAGCTCCAGTGCTTGCCTTAGGTAGAACGCTAGCTACTCAAATAAAACAAAAAATTAAAGCAAAACTTGAAGTAATGGAGTTTTGCAGAAATTAACTAAATCATCTAAAGAGTCCTTGTTTCTTGATTTCACACTTTGTCCCTTTTCCAGGCAGCTCAAAGCCCTCTTACCCACCTAAGCAGGCACTGTCCCTCCCCAAGGGGCACTGTAGGGAAAAGCACCCTGCCAGTGGCAAGTGTGCCCTGGAACCAGGAACTGCCTTTGTAGAACATTTAGGTGTTCTACATCTATTGTAGATGATGTAGAACATCACCAGTAACTGTTCTTAGCTGCTCCTGGGACCGTGGCTTTCTGTCCTGCCAAGATTTGTCTGCTGAAAGGTCCAGAGAGTGGTCATTGGCTTCTACAGAAGCACCATTCATGCCAGTGCTAGAGGTGAAGTTGTATATAATGATAAAACTGCTTTTCTATTTAAAAAAGCCAGCATTTGGCAAGGAAAAAAGGCTTCTCAAATCTTTAGGAGCTCTGACAAAGGTAGTGTTGATCAGCCGTGAGCTGTTATGAAGCCTGGCCTTGCAGAGCTTGGTGCGTAGTAAATCCTATCATCGAAATTACTATATTGCTCTTGTAGTAGAGCTTTGCCATGGAGCTATACGCTCCAGGTACACCACAAAAGTAGTAATACAGGTGAGCTGTGCACGTGCTTCACAAAACTGTGCTCAAAAAATCTCAAAACTCCATCTTAGGTGTGAGGAGGAGTAGCCTTCTGCTCAGGCACTTTCATAGTATCATCTTGTGGACTGAGATTTGTCTTTCAGCTTTTTATTTTCAAGCATTCTGAAAACGCCTCAGTTTTTGCTCTACATCACTTAAATGGAGGAAAATGACAAATTGATTGCATACATCCTCAATAAAACAATATCCTGGTTATACAGCTGCTCCTGTAACAATTCCTGGGCAGTGTCTGATGAGAGACTGAACTGAAACAGAAATAACTCCTTGAGGGTGATAGTGTTGTTCAACTCTTCTCCTGTACTGCTTTTACATACTTCATGCTGTCGGAGAAACTGGTTGCTTGAACTAAAAATATCTCTTGTGGAATTCTGACCTGGCAGAAACACTCCAGGCATTTACAGCTGTATCCACAGAAGCTAAAGCCAACGGGCTTCGGGATACCAGCTCGCCAGGCACCAGCAAACCCCTCCAGGTTTGCTCATCACTGCATCTGGGTTTATGTGTCCATTCTGTCTGCTGATAATGATTGTGTCGGTACCAGGAGAAAGCTTTCTCTGACAGAAGCTGGCTTCAACAGCAACCTTTAGTTACAATTAGGCTTCCCCCCCCTTACTTTTGACAAATTCTGGTGTTGATTAGAACTTCCCGAGTATGTGAAGATTTCAGGCTGGGAATTTTTGTCACTTGTCTTGCTCCTAAAATGGAAAAAAAAGAATCCATCAAGAACTACAGTTATGTCCACATGAGGAAAAAAAAAAATATAAAAAAATCTTGGAAGTGTTCAAGGCCAGGCTGGATGGGGCTTGGAGCAACCTGGTGTGGTGGGAGGTGTCCCTGCCCATGGCAGGGGGTTTGGAGCTCAATCATGTTTAAGGTCCTTTCCAACTGAAACCATTCTGTGAGTCTATGATAAACTAAAATATTAAACTACGCTAAAGTGGAGCAAAAGAATTATTAAGGAACAATGTAAGAAGGTGTTAGTTCTACCAATAAAGATAATTTTGAATGGTATTTTATTGAATAGTTTTATTCCCCCTGTTGCAGCCTGTCCAGCACAAACCAGGAGACGATAAAATTGGACAGGGAGAGCAACAAAGATGATAAATGGCACAAAACTGTTTCTGTGTGAAGAACAACTCACCAGAGCAGGAACCTTCATTGTGGAAAAGACCGTTTGCTCAGGTGGTCAAAGCATTTTGATAAAATAAATAGCAATTGTGCTGAGCAGGGAATGATTTTTTTACCATCTGTTTTTACAAAATACTAAATGAAACACGGGAGTGTTTGGAGAGCTGTCTCTTCACTCACACAAGAGTAAATAAGCAGTGGAACTCATTGCTGCATGATTTTTGTGGATGTTAAAGTTCATGGCTGTTCAAAAAGCAACTGGAAACTTAGGGGAAAAATAAATCATACTCAGTTTATTGCCAAGATTGCAAATCAGAGTAAAAGAATGGTCTAGGAGCACATAATTATATTCTTGCTATGATTTTACAACTTTTCCTAGGTATGTATCCCCTGATGGCCATCATCACAAACAAGATGCTCCCTTAGCTGAACCTTTGCTGATCCTGCAGAGCTGTTCTACGAATCCATAGAGTATCTGCGATGAAAAACTTGCACCAGCTTTAAATTCTCCAGGTCTCATCTCAGTTATGAGGCATCGGTGCTGCAACATTTGGCAAGGTTTTAAGAGAAACACTTGTCCTCGTACAGGGATTTCCTTAAATTAAGATGAATTAATTATCTTTTTTTTTGCTTTTCCTCCCCGACCAGCTGAGGTTTACGGAGGGAAATCTGTTTTCCAGATCCTTCTCCTGCATGTACAAATTCAGCTCTCTCACCTAATACTAGGTGAAGGTGCGTATCCAGAGAGCTTATCTTCCCGTCAGGTGAACCAATACAGGATTCCACAGGCTATACCTTTGCCAGATGGTGCCACAAACAAAATGTTCATTTCTTCAAGGGTTTTTCCAATGTCTGTTGTATAGGTCAAGTGCCTCTTGCGTATTTCTTAATGGTGGGGTTTTATACTGGTTTGTGGGTTTTTTGGTTTTGTTTACTTTTGCAAGCCTCTATTTTTTATTGTCTGTAGTCATCTTCCACACCCACTTTGCAACATTCTGGTTTATATCATAGAATGGTCAGAGTTGGAAGGGGCCTTAAAGATCACTGAGCTCCAACCCCCTGCCCTGGGCAGGGACACCTCCCACCAGAGCAGGTTGCTCCAAGCCCCATCCAGCCTGGCCTTGAACCCCTCCAGGGATGGGGCAGCCACAGCTTCTCTGGGCAACCTCTTCCAGTGCCTCACCACCCTCACAGCAAAGAATTTCTTCCTAATATCCAATCTAAATCTCCCCTCTTCCAATTCAAAACCGTTCCCCTTGTCCTATCACTAGACTTCCTGACACAGAGTTCCTCTCCAGCTCTCCTGTAGCTCCCTTCAGATACTGGAAGGCTGAATTGCTGCTGAATTGTTTCTAAACAAACATTTTTCAATGTGTGTAATGGCAGTTGGCAGTTTGTTCATCCCCTGCAATTATGCAGACTGGGTGAGATCTCTAGTGAATTATGTTGCCCAATTTTTTATATAAAAGAATTTTTCCCTACCACCAGCTGTCTTGCTCCTTTATTGTTCTGGAGCAGCTGAGCTTCCCTGTTCTTGCAGAAGACAATTTTAAGTGAGATTTTGTCCAGAAATCCATAGCCCCTGTCTCGTTTGGAAGGGAATTCTCTCGCTTTTGTTGATGGATGCTCTTTGAAGTTTTGAGCTTAAAAAGTCAAGTCTAAAGTACCTACTAATGCTTCATTTTCTGGAGATCTAAACAGGTTTCACATTAACCTTTAAAGTTCAGGGAGGGGCCCACAGAAATGATCAGGGACTTGTGGGGAATAATTTATAAAGGAAAATTAGTTTCCTCATTGGCCAATATGAAGGATTGCAGTATGTAAGTTATGTATTTATCTTTTTCAAGGATAACACCTTGAAAAGAGCAAAAGCAGCCTGGCAGAGTAAATTAAATGCTGTCAGCTGCTGAGAATCTGTCTATCATGGTTCACTGCCTTGTTTATTAAAACAAGAAAGGGTTTTTTTTTAAGCTAATAAAACCTGAAAATTTTGGTAAATAGAATCTCAGCCTAATATTTGGTATTATTCAGCAAAAAAAAAAAACAAACAAACAAACAAACAAACTTTATGTTTTAAGTTATGTTGAAAATCTACACTAAAAGGTTTTTTTGAGTGCCAGAAGATGCAATCTTCTGTTGCTAGTCAAAATAAATCAGAGAACTGACACCATAAGAAGAGTTGTATGGTAAGTGAAAGATCCTTATAAGTTTTAAATATTAAAATAAAACTTAGCTTTCCTGAATAGCCCAATCTTGTCGATGATGCATCAGAGGCCATCTCCAGATGCACGTGTTCCCCTTTGCCTCTCCAGAGAGCCAAAGACTTGCTATTGCTGGGGAATTGTTAAAAGTTCTTATTTCTCAGGTAAAAGCAACAGAATTTTGAAAAGCTTGGTGTTGTCAATGTTGTGCTTTTGTTCTTCCATATTTCGATGTCTTTCAGTGTAGCATAACTGTCTGAGCAGTTGTAGGGGAGAAGGGTTGCAGAGGTTGACGGGTCATGTGAGGTCTGTGGATTGAAGGAAATCTCACAGCTTCTCAGATGACAAGGCCCAATTAGTGCCAAATGTGAATGTGTCAATTTTGCACTAAATAAAATATAACCCTAAACAAGGAAGCTGTATGTTAAACTTTGACCAAGAGCCGAGAAGGCAAATGGAAGCAGAAATTTGAGTTTTGGGTGGTTTGCTGTGTAAGTCACTTCTTACACTACAGATACGTGATGGCGCCAACACCTTTAGGAAAAATTTTAAGAATTACAGATTTTTAAAAAGTTATTCCATGTTAAAACCACTGCAAAATACATAACTAAAAGTGAGAAGCAGCAAAGCTGAGAACAAGGTAAACAGGTACAGGTATCTTCTCAGGAAAATTAATTTCCTCTGAGTAGGCCGTATGGAGATTTGCTGTAAGCACCTCACTTGTTTGGGGTGGTGGTTTTTTTTTTTCCCTAATAGAAAACACGTGGACTGACGTGAAATAATACTGTGCAGACGCTCTTAAAGAAATTCAAGCTGACCCTGGGCTTTTGCCAAGCTGTCTGAGAAAGGTCAACATGCTGAAGGCAGGCTGCAGCGTTGCACCTGCTCTGGAGGTGGAGGGAAGTGTTGCATAAAATGACGAAACATTTGAGCAAAGATTCTGAAAGTTATTTTCAGCTTTTGATTTCTAGATACTGACTCGCCTCCCAAACGCTGACTTTGCTTCAGCAGCATTGCTGCGGGCTTTTCACCAAAGATTTGTAAACACGACTCAGAGGAGGCATTTCTTGTGCATTCACATACCCTTTGACCAAATCTGCCTGTGTGGGGCTAGTAAATGAGTATTAAAAGGTGACAGCAACTTCTCAAAATAATTCAAAAATAACAGCAGGCATTTCTTGAGCAGGTCTCTTGCATATTGGCAACTTGGAAGCTCCTGTCAGTGAGGCTTCCCAGTTGTTTAAGCACTTTTATTTTGTCCATCGAACTAATCTCCCTGTAACAAGTGATGTCATGATGTTCTTCAGAATCAAAGTTACAACGGTTGCTGAAGGCATTCAGGTAGGATGGAAGTTTGTGACGCTGTTTAGAAGGCAGTTATTCATGTGAAGTTGGCTTTAAATTGTTCTCACTAGCAATAAAGCACATGCCAGAATCATAGAATTGTCTAGATTGGAAGGGACCTTTCAGATCAGCTAGTCCAACCATCAACTTAACCCAGATAAAAAAACATCACTAAAATGTGTATTTAGTGTATTTCCAATGTATAGTTGCCTTGTATAGTTAGTGACGTTAAGGAAGTTTGTTGTATTTCCTACCTTCTTCCTTTTTACAGGCAATGATGCAGTTTTGAGGGGTGTTTGGAGGGTTTTAGTGTCCCGGTGAACATGACTCAGTTCAGTCATCCTCTAAATATAGAGCGTTTAATCAGGTGGAGTGGTTTCTGGCCGCTCGGGCTTGGGAGCTCCCCTGTAGCCCAGAACCTGAGTATTTATAACTAGGTAAGCGTTCTGTCATCAGAGATCTTCTATTTAGGGGGTTCTGCACAGCCTGTTACACGGTGGAGGCTCCAAATGCCACCCAGGGCTGCTGGTGGCGGCTGAGAGCCGGGCTGTTCCCCAGCACCCCGACTTAGAATCACAGAATGGTTAGAGTTGGAAGGGACCTTCAAGATCATCAAGTTCTGACCCCTTGCCCTNCGGGGCTGGGTTAGCGCTGGCACTGAGGGTAAGGAGATACCGGGAGGAGGTCGGTGAGGAGCCGCCAGCTCCCGGCGCCGCTGCCACATCGGGGTTTCCTCCCTTCCTCTTCCCTCAGCCCGGACTACAAACAAGATGGCGGCGCGGCCCGCCCCCCGTCACGTGAGGGCGGGAAGCGGAAGCGGCGCTAGCCGGCGCCGCTGAGGGGAGGTAGCGGCCGCCGCCATGAGGGCTCTGAGGGCGGCCGGGCGGCGGCTGCGGCAGCGGGTCCGGGGCGCCGGGGTGCTGCGGGAAACATGCCGCCAGTACCCGCTCTTCTGCTGCCTCCTCCTAGGGCTGGGCGCCGCCACGCTTCTCCTCAACCGGTAACCGGCGGGGCTGAGGCGGGGGCGGGGCCGGGGGAGCCGGGCCTGTACCCTGTCGTAAGGTAGATGTTTCCTCCCTGTGTGTTCGTGAGCTAAATGTTTCCTCCTTGTTTGTTCCTAAGGTATCTTCACGTTTTAATGATTTTCTGGTCGTTTGTGGCTGGTGTCGTCACCTTCTACTGCTCCCTGGGACCAGATTCCCTCTTGCCGAATATTCTCTTTACAATAAAATATAAACCCAAGGTAAATATGTCTGTCAACCCTAATCTCCTTTCTTTAAACTTAGTAAGAGTTTATACTGGGTGGCGATTCTGGTGTAATTGTAGCTGCCTTCAGAAATATTGCACATCAGTACAACTCATATCCACTGATATTGTAGTAAATATGCCATGATTAAGACTTTGGATTCTTCGTACTGTCATTCTGTATGTTTTTGCATAGCCCTGTTAAGTCTATATGTGGCTGTAAAGCCGGTTGTTGAGAGCGATCGTGGATATTACTTTATTTCCTTGGAGAGGGACTCCTTGTCAGGAAGTCTAGTGATAGGACAAGGGGGAGCAGCTTTAAGTTGGAAGAGGAGAGACTTAGATGAGATATCAGGAAGAAATTCTTTGCTGTGAGGGTGGTGAGGCACTGGAAGAGGTTGCCCAGAGAAGCTGTGGCTGCCCCATCCCTGGAGGGGTTCAAGGCCAGGCTGGATGGGGCTTGGAGCAACCTGGTGTGGTGGGAGGTGTCCCTGCCCATGGCAGAAGGACTGAAACTTGATGATCTTGAAGGTCCCTTCCAACTCTAGCCATTCTGTGATTCTATGATTTCACTCATTTTTCACTTTTGCTATTTGAAACCAAGTAGCTGAGAAATGACACAGTTGCGTTTTCATTAACTGAGGCTTTTTCTTACCTGAAGATGCTCCTCCTTTGGCACGCCAGTGCTAAGCCTCCTTTGCTGATTGCAGTCAAACTTCTTTAAGTGGTACTGCATTTCAAAATAAATAAATAAATAAATAGAAGTACCCAAAAGAAATTGCCATTTTCTAACTTAAAATGTAGAATTTTGTAGGACTGAAAATGCTAAGGTTGTAACAGTTCAAGGCCACAACTAAGACAAGTTTTGCAGAGAATCCAGCTGGTCTGTTATTAGACCGACTGATGTGCAGGGAGATGACGGGAGATGTGAAAGGATGTCGGTCCCCTTGAACTTTGTTTTAGTGGAAGTGATTTTTCTGTTTGGTTTGGTTGTTTCTCATGCTATACCTTGGTATCTTGCTTCCTTGGTTCTCCCTGTTACTAGGAGAATAACTTTGTCTCTATGCTGTTCAGTTCTCTACAGTTGTGTGCTCTAAAGTGAAATTTGCGAATGTGTCAGTACACTGAGAGAGCTGTCACTTTGAAGAATGTAAAATTGTCCAAATATTTTCTTTTAGCAACTAGAATTGCCGGAGCTGTTTCCCCACGGTCACAGCTGTGCTGTATGTGGCAAGGTCAAATGCAAGAGGCACAGGTAAATGAAATACATGGTACTGGTAAGCTTAGTATTTCATATATGTTGCACATCACAGTAGGAAACTTTCAGTTAAACACCGTTACATCAACTTTTCTGTGCTCTCCTACAGACCTACTTTGCTTCTGGAAAACTATCAGCCATGGCTGGATCTGAAAGTGCCTTCCAAGGTGGATGCATCGCTCTCAGAGGTAATTGGTGCTTCATGTCTTTAAACCTTGAAATTCAGTGAGTTTTTGTTATGTGACTCTTAGGCCTGTTACCTCACGTTCAGTAGATAGTTCAGATGCACTTTCCATGTATATTACCTTGTTTCTGCAAAAATCAAATCAAAAAAATGTATGTTGGGAGCAGAGAGGCGAGATGGACTGCTTGTTAAAACAAAATCACAGAATGATGTGGGATTGTAAGGGACCTCTGGAGATCATCTCCTCCAACACCCTGCCAAAGCAGGTCCACCCAGAGCAAGTTGCACAGGGTCATGTCCAGGTGGGTTTGGAATGTCTCCAGAGACAGAGACTCCACCACTTCTCTGGGCAGCCTCTTCCACGGCTCTGCCACCCTCAAAGTGAAGAAGTTCCTCCTCTTGTGTGTCAGCTTTCGCAACTAACAACAGGGTGTATGAGGTCAAAGCTGCGTGTGTCTGTGGGATGAGCTAACACTGTAATTCAGCTCTGCCTGATGGTGTCCTGGCTCACAGGAAGAGTAGAAAAAGAATGGAAACCTTAAGGGAAGGGATAGATGGACAGTTGAGAAATGTTTTAAAAAAAACAAACGCACATAACTTGTTGACTTCCTTTGGTTTGTTTAATGCAGCAGCTTCCTTTGCAATTTCAGAACAAACGTTTATTGTTTTAAAATTATTTATCCTAATTATTATGTTTTTTAAGTAAGTTTGGGGTCAAGTTTATCACAATAACAATACTGCTGAATATCATTTCATAGGCTTATTTTTTAAAACCTCTTGTTTTAATAACAGTGTAAAATAAATGCTTCTATGCATGTAATACATTTTGGAATTTTGGGTAGCAAATAGCTGTGATGGTTTTCCAAAGGATGTGGTAAAGGCTGAAGTGGAAATTTTCCTGTTTAGCATTACATTCCCATTAAAGCTAAAAAAATGTTTGTAGTGTATTATTTCTTAGAAATACAAGTAGATACTGTAGTCATTTTTGAAGCCCGATCTTAAACTGCGTGTTACTACACATTGGTATTTTGTATTTGACTGCTGTTGCTGCAGTTCTGCTTTTACAAAGTGGTGTGGGCTTTTCTTTGCTGTTTCTTTTTACTTCAGTGGCAAGTCCTTGGCGCCACTTTATTTAGTGATGTAGGCATGGCTTTTGTATATCTGCGCAGTGTTTCTCATTCCTTTCTTTTCTTTGGGTGCTTAACAAGAGGGAAGTTCCAGACCTGAGTTCTGTGCCTTCTTGGCACAGTGAGTTCAGGATAATCATCTTTGATGGACCCAGGCAACCAGCCTGTTTGAGCCACTGTTTTCACTGGTGTAGGATGCTATTTGAAATGAGGGATAGAATTGCCTGGACTGGAAGGGACCTTGAAGATCATCAACCTAATATGGACAAAAACCATCACTAAACCGTGTCCCTCAGCATCGTGTCAACCTGTCTTCTAAACACATCCAGGATCAAGGTGCTATCTGTTCATCTTGCAAATTTTTCCTTATTTCTTAGATTCTCAGGTTCTTGACTTGATTGTGGGACCAGAATTTATATATTTTTTCTTCTTTTCTAAAAGTAAGAAATGGACAAATTGGTTGTTGTCTGAACATGCTCCTTGCCAGTCCTGAAATCTTCTCGCAGCGTGGTGGCCTGTATCCTTTCTTGTTGGGAATTGCTTGTTCTGCCCTCAGGAAGTGGTCTCAGCTATTTAGCTGTACCCTCTTTTAAGGCTTTTCAAATTGTCTTTGTGGTTTATTTATCAAAGCATTGCTCCCTTCCAGTCTAATTGACCCTGGTAATTCTGGCCTGCTTCTGAATCATTCATCACTTGGCTCTGCATTTCCTCCTCCTGACAGCTGGGCTCTGTTCTCTGGCAGTCCACGGAGACCTTGTCTCAGCAGCAATGAACTGACCCACTTGCAGTGCATCCACAACCTCTCTGAGTGTCCTGTTCCAGTGCTTCACCACCCTCACAGGAAAGACTTATTTCCTAAGATCTAATTTAAAATCTCCCCTCTTTCAGTTTAAAACCGTTACCCCTTGTCCTATCACTCCACTCCCTGATGAAGAGTCCCTTCCCAGCTCTCCTGTAGCTCCCTTCAGGTATTGGAAGGGGCTATAAGGTCTCCCTGGAGCCGCCTTTTCTCCAGGCTGAACAACCCCCACTCTCTCAGCCTGTCTTCCTAGCCAAGGCACATGTAGCCGAACCTAGTCATTTTGCAAAATGCTTGAAAAATAGGTAGGCTTTAAATGAAATGACTCATCATTTGTATTTAAAACCGGAGAATACTACTTTACAGAAAGGGAAGCTGCTTATCATTAGCTGTCATTCTTTGATATGTCCTGTCTGCTCTTGGCATGTGTGCATAGTGTGAGCAATTGAGCATGAATAATATTGTTGGTCTTGCTAGAATGGAAGTAGGTATACATGTCTGCCTTTCCTGGTGCTTTATTTATGACAGTGCGGCGGATGATGTGACAGGTTTTTTTCTGACTTGCAGAATCACACTGGTGCAGTCTCAGTGGAACATCATCCATAACTACCTCTGCCATGCTGTGTGTTTAGTGGAAGTGTTTAAGGTCAGGCTGGATGGGGCTTTGAGCAGCCTGCTCTAGAGAGATGCATCCCTGCACATGACAGGGTGGTTGGAACTTGATGATCTTTAAGGTCCGTTCCGACTCTAACCATTCTATAATTCTATGAAATGTGCAAATAGGGACGGCTTTCTGTGTGTCCAGGGTCAAGCCATTTTTTTGTTATTGCCCAATAGAGAACTTGAATTTTGCTAGATCATGTCTTGGCCTCTGATATCAGGACTTGAAGTGTATTTTGAGTTAGTTGAGTTTTGAGAGAGGGTGAAGGAACAAAATTTCTCCTTCATGCTTAAAAACAAAAGGAGGAAAATCACTGAAGTAGAACAGTTGCAAAAGGGAGACTACCTTATAAAATCTGAGTAGGCGATATTCTTAGTAATGGAGTCAAAAAAAGAGTATTCATTAACTGCTCGAGTCTGAAGAATTGAGAGGAATTGAAAAGGCTGTAGGGTGCATTCTGCCGAGCATGCTTCTATAATCCTGAGTAGAGCAGAGGCACGTAGTGCCATAGAGATGTATAAATTTAGCAAGTCTTGAATTGTTGCAGCGCACACCGTGTGAATGAGTGTGGCAGCAAGTCTTGTCAGAAGAGTAATACTTACTCTTGTAAATTACACGTGTAGATCCACTGTTATGTTCAGCTTTCCTTTCCAACGTATTCTACATTTTTCTTTGAACATGCCGACTTCTTTTGTCAAAGATTTCCTTCTGTAGAATATAGCGCAGCAGCCTCTTGTAGCAGCACAGGATTCTCTCTTATTGCCCTGACAAGCCCTGATGCTGCCAAGCACAAACTGCTCTCTGAAGCAGCGATTCCAACTGAGGTATCGGCTGTGACAGGAGAAGGTAGCATGGAGTATGTCTTGGGGCTATAGTGAAGGAGAAGAAATCTTACGAAAATTTCTTCCCTCATAGTATGGTTAGAATTGGAAGAGACCTTCAAGGTCATCTAGTTCCACCCCATGGATGGGGACACCTCCCACCAGACCAGGCTGCTCCAAGCCCCATCCAGCCTGGCCTTGAACCCCTCCAGGGATGGGGCAGCCACAGCTTCTCTGGGCAACCTCCCAGTGTCTCACCATCCTCACATTAAAGAATTCCTTCCTAAGATCTTTTCTAAATCCCCCCTCTTTCAGTTTAAAACGGTTCCCGCTTGTCCTATGTCTCCACACCCGAATCAAGAGTCACCCCTGTCTCTCTTGTAGTCCCCTTTAGGAGGATTGGAAAGGGGCTCTGAGTTCTCCTCAGAACCTTCTCTTCTCCAGGCTGAACAACCCCAACTGGATGGAGGTGTGTCTAAGTGTGGGATGGGTGGCTGGGCTGTGGGAGACACCACAGTACATGAGGAGAGAGCAGGGATTGAACTGAAAAATTAGGGAAGGGCTGTTTGAGGTAAGATAACATTTTCTGTAGCATTTCTCTATCAAAGTAGCTATAACACTGTCTCACCTTGTTGATCGTACAACTGGTGGCTGTTTCACATTGGTATCTGATGAAACCATCACTTTGTTGCTATTTGCCCAAACTACTGATTATTACACAAAAAGATTGATTTCACAATCCAATTGCAACACACACATTTACACGTTAAAGTTTTATGATGTATGATTTATGTTTGTTGACTTTTGGAAGGTGCCTGTGTTTTTAACTCTTCTAACAATGATTTATAGCAAACTGTTTTATTTTGTAATGCGACTGTCTTTGTTCTGCACAGGTGCTTGAGTTGGTGCTGGAAAACTTCATTTATCCGTGGTACAGGTAAGAGCTTTACCTAAAAGTTACTACTTTTGAATAGCATTAAGTGTTCATCAAATTGTTTAAGAATAGCCACATGAAAATAAGAAGTTGATATATTTTTTCTTTTACTCTACACTGGGTTTTTCAGGTTTTTTTAAGTCTCTCTGGGATTTAAGATTTTCTAGACATGATTCTTTACCTGATGAGTTTTCAATTGTGGCCAAAACCTTCGTGTGTCTCATCTGTGTGAAGAAGAGTCTTAAGTGTAAAACTTAACCGCTTCTGCAAACAGCAGAGGGAGCTTTAACACCGTGTATTGTGAGTGACCAAGTTGGAAAGCTCAAGGTTTTTAACTTTCAAATATGAAAAACTCAAGTGTGTACTATTGAGGGCTTTTATAAAGTAACAAATGCTGGGGAACCACCTTCTGTATTTCTTAAGTTGAAATTAGTTAGGTTTTTCACTGGTGGACAGTGTCTTCAGTATCTTTGTTTTGGACTGACAAGAAAACTTAGTTAGGCGTGCAGTGCAAAATATAGAGTGATAGAATGGTTAGAGTTGGAAGGGACCTTCAAGATCATCCAGTTCCAGCCCCCTGCCATGGGCAGGGACACCTCCCACCAGACCAGGTTGCTCCAAGCCCCATCCAGCCTTCCCTTGAACACGCAGGAGCCAGCAGCCCATGTTCTGCTGCATCCTGCCCTCTGCTGAGCTCTACAGATGTTCTTGCACAGTGTTTAGTTTTTCATGGCTGCGTCTCCAGATTCTGAAGTAGCTCCATAAATTCACACCATGCTGAGCAGACCTAACGAGCTTTCCACAAACTACTGAATTACTTGGAGTTCAGTGAGCTGTAGTGTACTGGCATCTGAGTAACTCTGGGGGAAACAACTCAGTCCTCCAAATTTTACTGGTTCCAGCTTAACAGGAGTAATGTCAGGTTGGCGCTCATTCCCTCTAGACGTTCAGGTGTTTCTGTCTTGTAGAGTGTGTTAGTGCTACCTATCTTTTATTTCTTTCCTATTTTTTTTTGCTTCTCTATGTTATTTTTTGTGTCCTGCCAGCTGATGCTGCCTTGCAACACCTGCATACTCTGGCCATTAGAGAGGTAACACAACATATCACCCTCAAAAGCCCAAAGTAACACTTGCCAGAACTTGATGTTTCAGGATAAAATCATAGATTTGTTACTCGGGTTATAAAAGTGCTATGAGCAGGGAAAAGCTGGGCTGTATGTTTGTTTCATTAATAAACTGTGTAAGAATTTGTAAGATTTTATTAGCACGTTAAAATTTAGAGGCAAAAGTCCCTAGATTTGGATCAGTTTAGGAGAATAAAGATTAGTAGTTAGAATCCAGTGAACGCTGCTTTAATAGGTAGATATACCTATGTGAAATTTTTGTTTGGCATTTCTCCAGTATTTATACTGGTTATCTTTAAATATTTGTGTTTTAAGGATTTTTTTCAACTCTATGAGAAGGACAGAGCATAGTTTTAAGTAATCCCAAGTTTGCAAAGCTACAAAACACTGGTCTGAGCCTATTGCTTGTGCTGTACAATAAAACTATATAACATCTTGCTTGTTCCAATCTCATTTTAAGTAGGAGAGTTTAAAGTTTGAATGAGCCGCTCTGTGCTTACTGAATTTTTTTGGTCATTGATTCTTCTGTAAACTCCAGTTCCCTCAGATTAGATTAGAATCCAGTAATTAATGACTTCTTTTTTTTTTAAATTTATTTTTATTTTTAAAGACATTACTATGGAAGCATTTTTCTTTTATAGTGACCAAGACAAATGTTTTCACATATGGACCAGCTTCTATTCCAAATGCAAATAATGCAAGAAAAAAATCAGGCTGTTTGTTGAGTTACAAACCATAGCTTACAGATTTATCAGCTTGCAACTTATTTTCTTCATCTTTTTTGATCGAGTTGGCCAAATTTTGTAAAAACAATTGATATACACAGAGGAAAAAGAATTACTTTGGTATTTGTGTATGGTTCTCATTTATCAGTAGATCCCATAAGACTTTGCAGGCAGTTGCAGTTGGGTGTATCTCTTTTGAGACGTTGGACTCAGTAACTGTTTATAATTAACAAAATGAGCCTTTTTCTTTTAGCAAATCTCTCTGTTGTACTGACAGTTGTGTTTTTTAAGTTTTTCCTCAAATTCTGGGAAAATGCAGCCAGTTTTTCGAATGTTTCCAAGGGAGTTATTTGGACTTTCCACTGTGTCACTGGAGATTCGAGATTTCACAGGTTCTTGATCGTTCCCCCCCCAACACTGACCAAGTCTTCAGTCTGCTGGTGATTAAAAGAATGTCTCTGCAAACCTATGGCATGCTGTGAAAGTACGTGGCATAAAGTCATGGCCAAGTCAAATTAACCAAGATACTGGTTATCTAAGTGTCAGTAAAATAACAACTTCTTGGTCCAAATCGTTTCATGTATCTCATTGCCTGTCCAATACCAGGAATACAGTCACACGATTTGTTTGCCAATCCCTTGGCTGCCTTTGGCGGTGTGGGTATTTGCTAACCGTGTTGCTTCCAAAATGTCAGCTGCTGAGCTTAAAACAAACCAAACCTTCCCCTTGCAGTATTCTTCTTATCTGCCTGTGATTAGCTGTTGGAGGATGGTTGTATTTCTTTGTGCCAGGCTGCTTTCTTTGAGATGCTTTTTCATGCAGTAAGCTGCATACTTTGGCTGTCAGGTCACCAGTATCTATCTGTACCTCTTAGTTCACCTTCAATATGAGTTGGAATGCTTTAAAAAAATCAGGTGTTGAATAAGGTAAAACGATATCATAGGTATAAAATTCTTATCTTTCACATGTGCTGTTGTTGTTTGCGCTGATTTTTTTCTTTTTAAATGCAAACCATGTTTGCATCTACTATATATGCAAGCTCATTACTGAAAACTGTGATAGCTTTTACATGTATTTTGGCTAAAGCTGGATGGAACTTTCTTTCTGTCATTACTCAGCTATAATAGTGCAGTTTTACTGATATTTTTAATCCTGCTATATTGTCCATATATCACAGAATGGTATGGGATTGGAAAGGACCTGTGGAATATAATCTCTTCCACCCCCTGCCGGAGCAGGTCCACCCAGAGCAGGTTGCACAGGAACTTGCCCAGGTGGGTTTGAAATGTCTCCAGAGATGGAGACCCCACCACCTCTCTGGGCAGCCTCTGCCAGGGCTCTGCCACCCTCAAAGTCAAGAAGTTCCTCCTCATGTTTAGAATGAACTTCTGATGTTCAAGTTTGTGCCCATTTCTTCTTGTCCTGTCCCTGGGCAGCACTGAAAAAAGACTGGCCCTGTCCTCTTGACACCCATCCTTTAAGTATTTCTGGGTATTGATTACATCCCCCCCTCAGCCTTCTCCAGACTAAAAAGACCCAAGTCCCTTGACCTTTCCTCATACGTTCTTAAATGCTGATATGTTTTTGTTCTTTATATTGTGTTTCATGGAATGCTGTTATCATGGTGTCTTTTTCTACTCTGTTTATTTGCAGTTTCTGTGTCTAAAACTCATTGTATTTCCCATTTTCATTCAGTTTCCCAAAAAAAGAATTAAGTACTTCATGAATTAACTTCAAGTGTTTTTACCATGATTTTTCACTGAACGTACTTCATTGCAGCAGATGGCAACTGGATGATATTTTGATGTAGAGATTTGGGAATCTGTTTAAATTCTTCCTTCTTTCTTTGTTTCCAAACAGAAACCTCATTAAATAATTTCAGTTCTGTTCCAGGTGGCTGTAGGTTGAGGTTCTTGTGTTTTCTTTGTAACTGATGGTTTCACATTTCATGCTACATCAAAAGTAGATCAACTTGTTAAAAATCAAGTTCTCTCATTTGTCAGTTTCCTGTGTTATGCTTTTTTTTATCTTCTAGGAAATGCTAATCTCGGTTTAGATCTGAAATAGGCCCAATGTTCTATTTAGAAAGGAAATTTTTTTGTATTAAATGACATCTAAGTATTAGAACTTGTTGAAAAAGTACCAACGATGGTTTTCTGTTGGAGGAGGCTGAGCTGAAGTACAAGGGATGCACCTGTTTCATTAAAAGCTACATGAGAAATTAGCAATTTAAAAATAAAACTTAACCCAAAAGAGGTTAACAAAGCCAGATTTGTACTAAATCAGAAGAAAATGATATGAAATCTTGGAGTGTGGAAGGTCTTGCAGTATGCAATATGCAAAATCTGGTACTGACTGGTTTAACTGGGGTATGTCCTTACTCTTATTCCAGAGGCTTTGCTGGCATTAATTCAGTTTCACTTCATGCCACTGAATTAGGAAACATTCACAGATGTGGAAGCTAAGTTAGACTTGCTCAAAATTCTGCAGACAGTATATTAGAGCAGGAATTGGTATATAATTCTAATTTACTGACATATTTCTTAAGCTTACCAACTTATTTATTGAGTAGTTGTGTACAAACAGTGGGAATGTTGTGTATTTTACTCCAATAGAAGATTTATTTCCTGCCCACACTCTCTAGCTTTCATTTCAATTGATACCAGTTGCAGTGTCACTGTTGGATATTGTTATTCCAGCTTTTTAGTCGTACCAAATGTTGGATTAATGTATTTTATTCTGTTTTCTTACATGTCCTGCTTTACAACACTGCAGAAATATTACGGATGATGAATCCTCGGTGGATGAACTGAGAGGCACGCTGCGGTTTTTTGCATCTGTGATAGTTCGGAGAATTCACAAGGTAAGGAGACTTAAAGGTGTGAACGTTGCTTTTCCATCAAAAATAACCAATATCAATCTGTAGCGAGTTCTTTTTAAAATGGCAATTCCAAAGTCAGTCTTACAGAGTACATAGGCAGTTTCCATCTATGTTTCTTCCTTGTGGTTTCCATTTCTTCTTTCTGGAGCTCATACTCTTTTTTTATTTATCTGCTGGAAGGCAGTGTTTCTGAGTGTTTCTGTGTGCACACACACACCCGCACGTGCCTTCACACAGCCTAAACTAATAGCTGTGATGCATATACTACTCAAAATTGGAGGCGTAGAAATCGGAGTTGATAGCCAAGTTGGAAATAAAATGCCAGCTTGTTGTCATTTTAGGAGTCCTAGTTTAAAGCTTCAGTAATTGGCTGAAAAGGGCTGTGACAGACTGTTTTATAGCCTTTGAGCTCTGATACAGTGTCCTTTGTAACCTCGTTTGAGGAGAAATTCATCACTGATTGCAAAATGAAATAGTTTTAGGCCTCTGCCAAACAGCTGTACTTTGATTTGGATTTATTATTAAGTGCTTGAAAGCAATAGTTCTAGCTAGTAGAGGTGATTTTTTCAAGTTCAGGAACTACTCGCATAGAATGGTTAGATATGGAAGGGGCCTTAAAGATCAGGGAGTTCTACCTGCCCTGCCATGGACAGGGACACCTCCCACCAGAGCAGGTTGCTCCAAGCCCCATCCAGCCTGGCCTTGAACCCCTCCAGGGATGGGGCAGCCACAGCTTCTCTGGGCAACCTGTTGCAGTGTCTCACCACCCTCACAGCAAAGAATTTCTTCCTAATATCTAATCTAATCTCCTCTCTTCCAATTTAAAACCGTTACCCCTTGTCCTATCATTACAATTCCTGACAAAAAGTCCCTCTCCAGCTCTCCTGTAGCTCCCTTCAGATCCCGGAAGGCTGCTAGAAGGTCTCCCCGGAGCCTTCTCTTCTCCAGGCTGAACAGCCCCAGCTCTCCCAGCCTGTCTTCATAGCAGAGGTGCTCCAGCCCTCCGGTGTAATTAATCTAATTACTGCAATGGAAGATTCATAATAGGAACAAGTTGGCAATAAAAGTGTTAACAGTGTTGTTTATGGCATTCAACTGTAGTGATGAATGCTTTGCTCAGAAGAGTCGGTCCATCTAAAGAAGACATGAGATTTTGCTTAAGAGTTCATATTATGGTTAGAAGGGGGGGACATAGAAGCAAAATTAATATATTTGATAGTTGTCTGTGTAATAAATTTGGGGAGAAAACCCTAGACTGATTGTCTTTTTATTTTAAAACTCTTCTTTAGGTGGATATTCCAACTGTTGTGACAAAAAAGATGCTCAAGGCAGCAATGAAACACATCGAAGTGATAGCCAAGGCCAGGCAGAAAGGTGATGTAAAGACTTAATATGTTTTCAGTTTCAAAGGGCAAGTATAAATATTTCTTTTTGCGTGTTTGCTCTTACTTTTGCTAAGTATTTTCATCTTCACTGCCTTCTCTTTAAGAAAAAATAAAAAATGATCCTTTTGCATTTTTCTTCTACAGGTTGCAAAGACAAATAGGGGGAAAAGTTACAGTAGAAATAATCTCTCAGTTTGGATTTTCATTTCCCCACGTTGAGAATACTAAACTTCTTTCTCTGCATGGTAAAGGAGAATGTGGTTTTTGATTGTTCAGAGCAATCATGATCATTTAATAATGCTTCTTGAAGGTTTTCCTCCGTATTCCAGATGAGTGGTTATAAATGAAAGGATTTCCATGTCCGTGCACTGTAACTGTAGCTGGGATAGTTAGGATGATTTCATATCTGCACACGAATGTGAGCGGTTGGTGGAGTTGTTCAACATGTTGAAAAATTAAGCTTATGTTTATAAGCCACAGAGAGACTTTGAACAGATTTGTAGCATACTTAATTATTACCCCTATAAAAATATTTTCACAAGCCTCAGATAAAAATTATATTAGAATTGCACGTTGAAGGAATATTTGGAAAATAGAATACTTGCTGCTGGAAGAGAGTTATCTTTATTTTTTTTTCCCCACTGGCTACGTTCCCCGAGTCTGTTTCTACTAAATGTGGTTTCATTCAGCTTTTAAGCATCGATGTTTACTATCGCTGGAGTCATGAACTTTCCTCTCTTCCCTCAAAAACATGTGCCTGATGTCCATAAATATGTGCCCTTGGTCCTGCCAGTAGTGTGTATGCGTGATGAGGCACAGTGTGGTCACGCTGGATGTTTTTCAGGGCACCACAACGATTTCAAGATACTAGATGATCGTGCAGTGCTGTTTATGCCAAATTCCTGATTTCCTTTGATGTCTGCTAAGGAGTTGGAAACACTTCTCTTTAGCAGCCAAGAACTGGATGTTAAATGTACGGCGTTAAAAATATAGCCTTTTTCTTCAGTGTTTTAAGGGAAACTTGTTCCCTGAGGGCAGATATGTGAAGCAGCAGCTGAAAATTACTTTTTAGTAGCTCTCTCTAGTAAATATTGTTAAAGCAGCACCCTGTAATATGCATACAACCTGACCACCCTGGCGTGGCTCTTGGTGTGAGGCTGTGCCAGGTTGCTGGTGCAGCTGGGTGTGATTTATTAGAGCTGAGCTCTTGCTTTTGAAGTGATTTGGAGGAATATAACATTAATGTGTATAGTTTTGATTCTGATAAAGCAAGTATTTCAGCTCCATACATATATTCATGAGGGGCATTGCTTTCGCAGATCCCCGTATTGGTTTTGGTTTGATTATGCTGTGTTTAAAAATAGACATCCCTTCACATTTGTTTCTAAACGTTCGAAGCAGGAAACAGATACAACAGGATTGAATAAAAGTTTAACTTTGCGTTGATTTCCGATTGTGCTGTAGGAAACTCAGTACGTAGAAGCCAAATAAATGGGAGACCAGGAAGCAGGTCTGGAAAAAAGCAAGTAGAGGCAGGCCTTAGGTAACACAGAATTGGGATGTTGAGTCCTTCGATAAATGATAAAACATTCTGGGAACCAGGCAAACTGCAGTTGTTCGGTGCAGGAATTCTTCTTTCAGTGTGAGGTTTTATTTTTATGGAGTCAATCTTCAAAGTCTAAGCCAAGGTTCTTTTGTAAAGTTTCAGCATTGTATCCTTTTGGCAGTTGTATATATACTGAAAGCATTAGTTAACTCAAATAAAAAGCAATCTCCTCTTATTTCACAATAAGAAAAAACTGAAACAATTTGTGATACTGTTGTTTTTTTGTTTTGTTTTTTTACTTGCAGTAAAGAATGCAGAATTTTTACAGCAAGCTGCTTTAGAGGAATATGGACCAGAACTCCATGTTGCTCTCAGAAGCCGAAGAGATGAACTTCACTACTTAAGAAAACTTACTGAACTTCTTTTTCCTTATATTTTACCCCCAAAGTCAACAGAGTGCAGGTATAGAAATTATTTGGAATTGTATTTTTTGATGTATCCACATACGATGTAGTACAATAATTTTGAGGAGTGAAAGAATGAACTCCAAAGTAATTTTCCTCATCACTCATTCCTGTCCCTTTGCTGATGAGTTTTTTCGATTGGTCTTTAAAATATTTTAGCCTGCTTAAGTTATTATTGAATACTGAAATATTTTCTAGTAAAATATAATGGCATTCACTTCACTTAGAAAATTATGTAATCTAATATCAGCTCTGGTTTTTATCTGTCTCTTTTTTGTGTGTGTCTTTCTTTCTAGATCCCTGGCTCTTCTGATAAGAGAGATTCTGCCTGGTTCTGTTTTCCTTCCCTCAATGGATTTTTTAGCTGATCCTGTAAGACTTGGAGCACAGGAATAATCTTAATTTATTTAATATTAGTGTTTTTCTAAGTGTGTTGCAGTAAATCAAATGATGCAGAATGACTTCCTTGCTGTGCATTTTTGGGTAAAAGAAAAAGAAATCTTGTGGTGGATGTTTTTGTTTGTTCATTGTAACTGGTTTCACTGCTTAACTGACTGCCACAGAGTACTTGGGTGATCTACTGGTGTGGTCCAGGGATTTGCTCTGTCTCTGGAGGTGTTCAAGGTCAGGCTGGATGGAGCTTGGAGCAACCTGCTCTAGTGGGAGGTGTCCCTGCCCATGGCAAGGGTTGGAAGTGGATGATCTTGAAGGTCTCTTTCAACTCTAACCAACCATTGTTTGATTCTTAAGAATTTATTTTAAAAAGGACTCCCAGTTCCTGTCAAATGGGATAGCGCTGTACTAGTGGAAGCACCTTCAAATTGCTCTAAATGCATTTAAACGAGGACTCAGTTACTGAACTCTAGCTCTGTGTGTCTGTATAGCAGTGTAAGTAAACCCAGCCTCTTTTGCAGCTGTACAGATATCAATTATTTTATCATTAGTTCTGCAAATAAGTGGACGTTTATTTCTAAAGATGGACCGCTGCCATCTTTGGTTTTATTTATGCATACATTTCAGTAGGCAAAATTACATCACTTGCAAGGTATTGAAGTAGCTGCAAGCAGAAAATACTGTAGTCATGGAAGAGCAAGTAGTTCATCAGATCTGCATTAACAGTAGAAATACTTCCTAAGGCTTTCTTCCACTGGGTAAAGAATGTTTCTGCACAGGTTTCTTGAGAAATTCCCTGACCTGTAAATACTTCAAGAGACCGTTCAAGGTTAATTCTCAAACGTGTGTTGCCAGACTTTGTCGTTTTAAAAAATATTAATATATTCACAGGTTTAAACTTGAGCCTAACATAGTAGTGAAATGATTTTAATCTGATCTGTGGAGTGTCTTTAATAGTGATTGGGCATTGTGTTTTCCTGCAGGACACTGTTAACCATTTGCTGCTGATCTTCATTGATGATAGTCCTGTGAGTATGGAAAAAATTAAGACTGTAGTAGTTAGTTCACCCATTAAGGAAGCTTTCTTACTCAGTTGTCACTTACCTTTTTTTTTTCTACAGCCTGAGATAGCAACTGAACCTACTTCTTCATTGGTTCCATTCCTCCAGAAGTTTGCAGAGCCCAGAAATAAAAAACCATCTGTAAGTAAAGGCAACACTTATTTCCTTTCCTGTTTTGGATAATGTTTTACTTTACCTGCTATTTCAGTTCTATGATTCCTTGCATTATTCGTGCACTCACTGAAAGTTTGAAAATCAGGCTGACTGCATTTTTAACCTACTCAGGTCCTGAAACTGGAACTGAAGGAGATCAGAGATCAGCAGGACCTTTTGTTTCGGTTTATGAACTTCCTGAAGCAGGAGGGGGCAGTCCATGTGCTGCAGTTCTGCCTGACTGTAGGTAAGATTGCGTACGCGTGCTGAGGTGTATTTGAAAATCTTTAAAAGCTTGAAGTGAATATTCAGTCTCAGAACTGGGCAGCATCGTTAAGCCAGAGGTTACCTTTCAGGGTCCACGTTCAGTTACTTTAATACATCCCAATTCTTGAAGGCTAATCTTGGCAACATTAATGTGAGGGTGGACTGTAGGTCTTCATTGTATTTCTGTTTCTGTGAGTTACAGTGCTTTATTTCAAGTCTGGTGTCAACTAGTTAATCACTGGCAAAAAGAATGAATTTTTTTTCTTTGTTTTTAGTAAACAAATATTTCCATGTTGCATAGGAAATAATGGGTGTGTCTTCATAGCCCAAGCATACATCAGGAAGATGTGAAATTGAATTAGACTTTACAAAATACAGCAGAAATCATTAATCGTTACATAGGAGAAATATATATCATTTCATAGAATCACAGAATTATATGGGGTTGGAAGGGGCCTCTGGAGATCATCTAGTCCAGTCATCTAGAGCAGGTTGTATAGGAACGTGTCCAGGTGGGTTTGAAATGTCTCCAGAGATGGAGACTCTACCACCTTTCTGGGAAGTCTGTTCCAGGGCCTCTGCCTCTCTCAAAGTGAAGAAGTTCCTCTTCATGTTTAGATGGAATTTCCTATGTTCAAGTTTGTGCCCATTCCCTCTTGTCCTGTCCCTGGGCAGCACTGAAAACAGACTGACCCCATCCTCCTGACACCCACCCTTAAAGCATTTCTAGGTGTTGATCAGATCCCCCCTCAGCCTTCTCTTCTGCAGACTAAAAAGACCCAAGTCCCTCAACCTTTCCTCATAAAAAAGATGCTTCAGGCCCCTCATCATCTCTGTGGTCCTCTCCTGTACCTTCTCCAGCAGTTCCCTCCCCTTCTTGGGGAGCCAAGAACTAGGCACAGTGCTCTATATGGGACCTCCCCAGGGCAGAGCAGAGGGGCAGGATGACCTCCCTCCACCTGCTGGTCACACTCTTCCTGATGCACCCCAGGATGCCATTGGCCTTCTTGGCCACAAGGGCACACTGCTGGCTCATGGTCACCCTGTTGTCCACCAGGACTCCCAGGCATTTCTCCTCAGAGCTGCTCTCCAGCAGGTCAGCTCCAGGCCCCTGATTGTGCACGCAGCTTCTTACGTGCTCATAATCCTTCCAAATGAGTTGGCTTTTTGTCAGAAAAAACTCTCCACCAAAAAAAACCCCAGCAACACGATTCCTTTTCCAGTGCTGGTGGTACCTGTGGGGGGGTCTAAGCTTCTAGAGCTCTCTAGAGCTGCTTCCTTCAGCAGGAAGGCTGCTCAAACTGTAGCTGTTGCCCATCATCAAGCTTTTTTGTCTGGGTAAACCTCAGCGCTTTCTCCTTCTTAAACTTTCTTGCATTCTCAGGGGTGGCAAGTCTGTATATTAGCTTAGAAAATAAACAATGAGATTTAGGTCTCTCAAGTTATTCTGTCCCAAACCATCTACTGTAGGTAGCTCTTCACATGTTAGAAATATTTGAAATAAGAAGCATTTACAGAGGAAAATAAACCCCCCAAACCTCAGAAGGCTTTCAGTAGATTTTCTCTGAAAAAGTTTGGTTTTGTCTATTAATTGAGAAATTAATGAAACTTGACCTTATTTTCCCTTCTTTCTGGCCAGGCGTCATGTTATCGACAGGATGAGCCAATAAATGGAGTAGGATTGCACAATAATTGTACCAGATAGAATTTTTATCTTGCCAAGGAGTGTTCATTCTCAAGTTAGTCTGTTATTAAAGATAATTCTTGAAAATATTTTGAAGGGCTGGGTTTTAGGAATGAACAAGCAGCAGAACAGGCAGATGACTGGTACAAAGGGCTGTTGGGACCCAGTGTTTGTCTGGCGTGAACTGGATATCATGCTAAAAGAAAACTGTGATTTACAGCTTGGTAATTTAGGAAGAAAAACCTCATTCTTTTGCCAGGAGCAACTCCATAGATTTAGCCTTACCATGATAAGTAATATTTAGTTTTAATTGCAATAGGTTTTTATTCATAATTTGATGAAAAAAATCTGAGTTATGATTATTAAGAAGGCAGCTACCTCGTTACCTGAGATTTTGAGATGCCTTCAGCTTTTATTCATTTTGAAGTTTTATGAATTAATGTATCTGCTGGAAAACGAGTTGAGGTTATAGGTTGCTTCAAGATGCTGTTTGTTAGCCAAGTTTGTCAACAAATGCGTTTTCTTTCCTTTACTTCTCAGAGGAATTCAACGACCGAATTTTGCGACCGGAACTGTCAGATACTGAAAAGATGTCACTTCATGAGGAAGTACAGAAAATTTACAAAACTTACTGTTTGGATGAAAGCATTGACAAAATTAGATTTGACCCTTTTATTGTAGAAGAGATTCAAAGAAGTAAGTTTGAATTTGAAAGGAATAATAAAAATATCAATCTTTATATGCCCATGTATATGTATTTATATTTGTAATTTTTTTTTCTAGTTGCTGAAGGTCCCTACATGGAAGTTGTGAAACTTCAAACTATGAGGTGTCTTTTTGAAGCTTATGAGCATGTGCTTTCTCTACTTGAGAACGTTTTCACTCCTATGTTCTGTCACAGCGATGAGGTAAGTGTGAAAGGCTTGAAGAGTAGCCTTGAAGCAAGGTTGTATTTTCTTTCTTTTTAGGATAACCTGTTTACAACAATCAAGTGCTTGTGGAACTGAAAAAATCTGTCTTGATTTTCCACTTTAATTAGCACGCTGGAGCTGGGACCAATCTCTAAGAAAATTGAATTTATTCTAGTTCAACATAACATCAACAGAATAATAAAAAAATATTCATTTTTTAATGTAACATTTTCTATGCATCACTGCTATTGCAAAATCCTCTCCACCCCTTCTTTTATGATTGCAAATTCGGTGCAAAAGTAACGTGTGTGATAGACATTAGAACACTTTTAAGAATCTCTTTATTTACTGTTTAAAATATAATGGTAGTTAAAGAATCATAGAATGGTTAGAGTTGGAAGGGACCTTCAAGATCATCATGCTGGTTTCTGTCATTCCCATAACAGCTATAATGCTTCAAGTGCTTCATTTATTTTTTTTAATTGATTTCAGTGTTTAATTTTAGTTTTGTTTCTGTTTCTCTTTTGTTTTTAATTCCGAAACTACGCAAAGTAAAATGAGTAGTCCTGGGAAGCACGTATTGCAAAATGTGTTCTGTCCTTTTCCAGATGAATATTCTAGCTGCTGGATTGTGGTTCAGGTTGCCTTTACTTCTGTTCTTGTTTCCTGAATTCTGCCACAGCGCTGTAGTTAGTCCAGTGTTTTCTCTGATGCCTTATTTGTCTGTTGTAGTACTTCAGACACCTTTTAAGAGGAGCAGAGTCACCAACACGCAATTCGAAGTTTAACAGGTAGGTATGGTAGACTCTTTCAGTGTTTTTCTTTTGGTTTTTAGTTAAAAGCATCAAAATATTAAACCATGGGAGTTTTGCTATTGCCTGATGCTGATTGGACTCAATTTCTAGCTGTGATGTTTTGTGTTTTTTTTGCAAATGGGCAAATTGTGTGCTGAAGGAGCAAGGAATGTTGTATAAGATGTGGTTTTTTTGTGGTTGAAGTGGTTTTTGTTAAAGAGTATAGAATGTGATTCCACATTTGAGAAGGGGAAAATAAATGTACAGTGGGAATAAGATAACATGGAAATAAAGTGGTGATTTACTTGACTGTATATATAAATACCATTTTGTTGGTTGAAAGCTGGATCTTCTTGGATCTCAGGTCTTACAGGGATGGGTATAGTGTACCCTGTCACACGATGGGAACCTCCTCTTATTGTGATGAGGAGGATTTGCCATTTTTCTGAGGTCAAATGTGTTTTGTGTCTCCCAACTCTCCCCACTCATTGCAGAAATGTATCATCAGTCTTGTTTCTGGGGTTGGGCTAAATACTTGAAGGCCACCTTCAGGCTCCTTAGGGCCTGTGGAGGAGGGGGAGGAGAAGAGGAGCTCTTGTGGTTCAGATGGCTGATCTTCCCCTGTGGGCTTGGGTTGAGTAAGCTTGAGGTCTCATCACTTCTTGTCTCTTTCTTTTCTTTCATCTGTGCCCGATGGCTCAGTCCTAGATTCGTCTGAATTGCTCTTACTGTCTAGCTAAAAGAAGGAGAACTTCAGTAAGATGGTTTTTGATTTGCATAGGCTTGCTTTCTTGATATGAAATAAGATCCATGGTACTGTAGAAAATTATCTTAGTGTTTATCATCTTAGAAAACAGCAATTTATTTAACATTTTCTGCTTTCAGCATAAATTAGCCTAGCAGCAGCCCTCTTGATTTGCAACCTGCCATGAGGTGTATTATCATGAGATCACTTTTTCCCCTGCTAATGTCTTAAAAAAACCCCAAAACTGCAAGGTGGTTTTCTTTGATATATCTCTTTGACATCTGTCATGTGCTCTGGTAGCTCTTGCAGACCCAGGACTCAAGCTTTTGTGTAGTACTTTGGTGCTGACAAGCTTCTCTGTCTTAGCAAGAAGGCGTGGAAGGCAGCTACACCTAATAGCTCCTTCCTAATTCCACCACCTATTTAATTAATCTGTAGTGACTGTCCAAGCCTGTTCAGTTTGGTGAGGGATAGCTCTGTCAAATTTGGTTTGGCTGCTTTATCTATTTTTGGTGGTTGTTTTTTTTTTTTGTTTGTTTTCTTTTAACCTTGATTTTTCTCGTGGGCTCTGAGGTAATTTCTGTGCCTGTTGTTGCAGAAGTAGCCTGAGTTTGGATGACTTCCGGTAAGTCTATCTAACACTCGATAAATGTTGTGTGTTAACGACACCGCATCTATCATGACTGCATCACACAGCCTTCATAACAGCGATTTTCACTGTTTATCTGTCCAAAAACCACACCATGTGAATGTCTTCTCCAGACTAAACCGCATTTCTACCCACAACAAGCTTCACTTCCCATGTCCTCTTCACAAGTGTTTAGAAATTGCTTAATTACTAATTTCACAAGTTTGCCATGTGTTAATATAGTTTGCTATTAATGATTTGTCTGCTGTTATTAGTTTTGAAATATATTTGCATAACTCAAAGCTCTTTTTTTTTTTCAACCATAGCTGCTTCAAAATTCCCTTTGCTCCATGTCCCATCTCCACATCTCATTTGAGGTTTTATCCACGTAACTGCTTGTTCTTAACAGCTGTGTCTGGGATGATCATTGCATGCAAATATAACCGTTTTATAAATATTATCAAGAGCTCAAAAGCAGCAGTTCCCCAAATTAGACTCTCTGCAGCTTTTCTTGTGACTGTTACAGGTTTGATTACAACATCTGCTATTTTTTATAATTTGCTCCAGGTAATCTGTGATCACTCACTAATGCCTTAGTAGCTCTTCAGTGGTTTGTTTTCTCATGATTTGTGCCTCTTCAGGCATCATCTTCAGGGCAAGAAAGATGATGAAGGGATTGGAGCATCTTCCGTATGAGGAAAGGCTGAGAGAGCTGGGACTCTTTAGCCTGGAGAAGAGAAGGCTGAGGGGAGACTTTACTAACACTTATAAGTATCTGAAGGGTGGGTTGAAGGAGGATGGAGCCGGACTCTTCTCAGTGGTTCCCAGTGACAGGACGAGGGGCAACGGGCACAAGCTGGACCATTGGAAGTTTACTTTGAATATGAAGAGAAGCTTCTTTCTGGTGAGGGTGTCAGAGCCCTGGCAGAGGCTGCCCAGGGAGGGTGTGGAGTCCCCTTCTCTGGAAACCTTCAAGCTCCACCTGGAGGCAGCCCTGAGTGCTGTGCTCTGGGCAATGCTGCTTTAGCAGGGCAGTTGGACTGGATGATCTCTAGAGAAAGTGGGATACTTTTCCCAATGAGTTTTGTATATATATTTGTTGACAGGTCCTGAGAGACTTGGTCTCTATGCTAGACTGGCCACCACCTCTTCCTCTTTCTTGAACCTGACCTTGAACCTATCTCTTCCCTTCCACCTGGCCTCAGGTTCTTTCTCCTATTTCTGCTTAGCCAGTGAATCCAATAGATTTTCATCCTGATACCTGGGGTGGGGTTTTTTTTTCTGTATTTTGTTTTCTTGCTCAACTTCTTCACGATCCCCATCATTCTGATGTCTCTCCATCTCTGTTGACATCCCCAGATTTTTTCCATGCTCATCTAGTCTGGTTTGTACCCAAAATCTTGAGAACTGCCCAAGTTTTCATGGGAATGACGAAAACTTCTTCAAGAGTCAAGCCTTATCCTTCTAGAAAAGTTCCCAAGTTTTGTCTGAGTAAGGTTTGTGTTTTGCTAGCCCAGTATTTAAGCTTTTGAACAAGATTGAGGTAGGTCTTCCAATGTGGAAAGAGTTCAGCTCAGCCCAATAACATAATAGAAGAAGTTGTTTAAAAGTTGAGTAAAAATTGGATTCAGACTACAAACAGCCGACCGACCTTATCTCTGGTTAACAGAGATAAACAAGATAGATGGTGTCTGTCTGCTCTGGAGCTGATGATCATACGAGATAGAAAAAGCAAAAGGTTGGGAAAACTGGTGGATTATTTATGCAATTTTAGTCATGTACACAGCCTGGGTAGAATTATAAACAGGAAGGATGTTAGTAACACAGATGCATGTTTTGAGTCACAAGTTGATGTTGTCACCATGATTTTATGGGTGATGAAGATGCTTTAGCTGGTGGTCTCCGCTGTTCTGTTGGTACTACTCTTCAGTAACTAATCATTTTTTTCATTTTAAAGGAAAAAGAAGCACTGAGGATATTTTCTTTGTCCTCTGAAGTGCTGATTGTGCTTTTAATCTCAGTATCCTATAAAGTTCTTTTGTGTCTGTGATTCTGCAGTTCACTGTATTGATTTTTAACTCTGCTATCAACTGTGTTTATTGAATCAGTGTAAGTAACCCCAGGCTGATTCCATATTCGACAGAAACATTTCTCTTTCCAGAATTACTAGGATTTCTACCTAAGAAATAATCTTTGGGGTCAGGTCTTGCACTAAGGTCGTAAGAATGCTATAAAATCTGTTCTCTCAGTAAGGAGTGCACATCCTGCCCAGTTATTTTTCTTTTTTTTTCCATACCTTGTTGCTTTTTGTGTGCTTTGTCATAAGTGGCAAGACTAAAAAGTCTTCATCTCTCAGTCAGACTGGCTCTTCCAGCCAAGATTCTTCGCTTGCATCTGTTTCCTCTCATGCTCAAGTCTTGCTCCTCACCACATTCTTTTTGCCTGTCCCCAATTCTTAAAAGTTGGGACCTATCTTGAATCTTTGAATGCGAAATTCTGGGATGTTTATGCAAAAAAGAATAAAAAAACATAATAATAATGCATCCAACTAGACCATTTACAGTACTTGGCAAGAGCAGATAAATATTTAAGTTTGAGTACATGGAAAAGGAGAGAGTTAGTGACCTTCTTGCTGTGCGTGCCTGTGGCAATAGGGCAGTTTCTGCTGTCAAAACAAAATTGTTTTGGATAGTTAATTGTTTATTCTGTGTCCTGAATTTCTGGGACACTGTTACAGCGGTGTTAATGTTTGCTGATGGTTAAGCATATGGGAAACCCGTATCTCTGAAAATCTAATCAAGAAACACTGCTGATAGATCAGAGATTAAGTTTGACATAAATGAATTTCGATTTAAACAGGATTGTAAATATATTGACTGCTTGTTTATGGAGCTGTTTCTCTTAGCTGCAAATGATGTGCCATGGCCTTCTGTCCTGCTGTGTGATATACTGTGCCTTGTGTCATGAGCTCTGGCTTCTGTGCTCTCAGGACCACACAGAAGAGAGGAGAATCGTTTGGGATCAGCAAAATAGGCAACAAAATAAAAGGGGTGTTCAAGAGTTCAGCAATGGAAGGAGCTATACTGCCCAACTACAACTTAAATGAAGGAGAAGATGACTTTGTGAGTACAAGCTTTAGATTTATCTTTTAAGTCTTTGGGGGGGGGAGGGGAATGTCTCTTCTGTATTTGAAAATGTTAAATTTTTGCCTTTTCTGCTGTTTTACTTCACTGCAGAGTTTCCATGTTTAAGTTGCCTTGTTTCTCCTGTAAGAAGAGAAGGGTCCAGGGAGACCTTATTGTGGCCTTTCCATACCTGAAGAGGGCTGATAAGCAAGATGGGGACACACTTTTCAGCAGGGCCTGTTGCGATAGGAGAAGGAGTAATGGCTTTAAACTGAAAGAGGAAAGACTCAGACTAGATAGAAGGAAGACCTTTTTTTATTACGAGGGTGGTGAAACACTGGAACAGGTTGCCCAGAGAAGTTGTAGATGCCCCATCTCTGGAATCATTGAAGGTTCAGGTTGGATGGGGCTCTGAGCAACCTGATCTGGTTGAAGATGTCCCTGCTCACTGCAGGGGGGTTGGACTAGATGACCTTGAGAGGTCCCTTCCAAGCCAAACTACTCTATGATCTGAAGCTTTCCACAAGACCTTAAAACTGTAGATACAGTGGAGAAATTGCTGTCAAGTTGATCTGTGATGCAGTGTTTTCATGTTCGAATCTCTACAGATTGAAGAAGGCGTTATGGTGATGGAAGATGATTCTCCTGAGGAGGCTATTAGTACCCCAAACACACCCCGCAACCTTGCCGCGTGGAAAATTAGCATCCCCTATGTAGATTTTTTTGAGGATCCCTCCTCGGAAAGAAAAGACAGAAGGGAGAGAATTCCCGTGTTCTGCATTGATGTAGAGAGAAATGACAGGAGCGCAGGTATGCAACGCAATGTTGTGGATAAATAAAATGTCATTTAAAAATGAATTCAAAATTCTTCAGTGTGCTGTATTCCCATGGCTGTAGCAGGATATTTTGTGTACTTTCTTTTCTGATTTTGAAATAATGACTTGCAAATTCTGAGGAAATGCATTCGAGAGCAAAATGATAACATTTAGTATCTGGAAGTTGAGCACTGACTCCTCGGCACCAACCAGTTCCATTTAGACTTCGTGCCAAAGTTTGAGGCTTTCTCTTTCCAAATATATCGGCCCTACAGTTCATATTAATAAACACTTGGCATATTTTTCCTTCACCCACTCTGATGTTTGGAATAAGGAACAATAAATAATTTTTTATATAAACTTAAAATATAGCTCTTAGGAAATTAAGATGTTTTGCTTATTAGGAACCATCCTGGCTTGCAGGGAGTTTATCAGTATCTAGACAGCAGCAGATCTGTATTGAGTGGGGCAAACAGCATCGTCCTGGGGCCGCGTAGCTTTGTGTTAGTGAAACTGAAATACTTCCATGAGGAGCAGGAAACGTTATTTAATGATATCTTCCAGGAGGAAGAACAGTCAGGATTCAAGCTGATGGCGCAGAGGGCTGTATTCAGCAAATAGTGTTTCTGTTAATCATTCGGTTAAAAGTTTGAAAATAGAGCTGAGAAAGTCAGTCCTGATAAATTTGGAAGTTACACAGCGCTCCATCATTTAGGGATGCACTAAATGAGATGATAATGTCTTTGCTGGTACCACATTTATCTACCAGGTGTGCGTTTTAATTTAACACTTAAATTCTCTGCCTGGGATTTGTCATGGCAATAAGAGGACTATTAATACCACGGAGATTTTTCCTATAACTATCAATCATACATTTGCTGTTGTTTAGTTCATCTCAAGTGGCATAAAACCTGGTTGATTTTTGATGGTGGTTTGGGTTTTTTCCCCCCTCTAGTTGGGCATGAGCCCGAACACTGGTCTGTCTACAGGAAGTATCTTGAATTTTATGTGCTTGAGTCAAAGCTAACGGAGTTTCACGGTATGTTCTCCATCATCTGGAAAGCCCCTTTCCCCCTGCTGTGATGATCATTCAGCACTGAGCTGGAATTTAAAATGATGAAACCAACGTTTGCTGCATCACAAGACTAATTTTAATCTCCTTGATATCTCTGTTAGGTACGTTTCCTGATGCTCAGCTTCCCTCAAAGAGGATCATTGGCCCCAAGAACTATGAGTTCTTAAAATCCAAGAGGGAGGAGTTTCAGGAATATCTGCAGGTACCAAACAAACTTTTGGAGCAAAGAGTATTATAAAATTAATAATATAAAAATTAATAAAAGAATATATGCTATTTATTTTGTTTTTGTTGGTTTCCCAGTAACTTGGATTATAGAAGGGATTGAAGGGGGCGAATAATAAAATTTGTTATAATTTCATGTGACTGAAAACAGAAATCTGCAAATAACATTATTTATGGCATATAATGCTCTTCGAATCTCTCTTTTTTGCTATAGAGAAACTGAATTTTAAAGATTAAAGTACTTACACTTCTTTCTTGCCTTCTGTCTTAAAGAAACTTCTTCAACATCCAGAACTAAGTAACAGCCAGCTTTTAGCTGACTTCCTGTCCCCTAACGGAGGAGAGACTCAGTTTCTCGATAAAATGTTGCCTGATGTGAATCTTGGTATGTAGCAGCGCCGGTTGGTTCTGCTGACAGGCACTGATGCTGTAGGTGCTGTGACTGAGTGACAAACAGTGATGAACAGGGAACTCCTGTGTAAGGAGATGGCTGTAGGGAGTGAGAACTCCGCTCCTTCACAGCCCTTGAAATTGTAGCTGAGAAAGCGAGAAATTGCTGATACTTTGAAGAAAAAAGATATTTTGAGAGACTGGAAAAAACTGTTAAAGTGGTTTCTTTTGAATTGTTGGAATCATGGAATTGTCCAGGTTGAAAGTGACCTTTAAGATCATTGAATCTGACCATCAACCTAACTCTGATAAAAACCATAATTGGCCAACGTCTTTAAGCACTATGTCAACCGACTTTTAAATCCCTCCAGGGACGGTGCCTCAGCCGTTTCCCTGGGCAGCCCATTCCAAGGGTTGATAACCTTTTCCATGGAAACATTTTTCCTATTTATGTTTGAGCTTCTAGAAAAATGACAAAGGCAGATCTAGAGTACTCTGCTTCCCCACCCCCACCACCAAAGCATTCAGATAATCATCTGTATATTTTTCATATTATAAATGATCTTGTTTTGGAAAATACTAGGCATTAAGCCATCAGCGAGATATGTAGATGACTTTTTGTGAGAAATCAAAAACCTCCAGATTTTGAAAACTGCGGGTATTTTTAAATTAAGTACGTAACATGTAGAAGAGCAAAATGTCTTGAAGATCAGGTAGTCCTAACAGCAAGCTTTTTTGTTTGTTTGTTTCTAATTGTAGGTAAAATTATAAAGTCTGTTCCAGGAAAGCTGATGAAGGAGGTGAGCAAGTCTTGCAGGTTGCCAACACTTTACCTTCAGTGACTGATTTTATGGGCTAGTCAAAAATTTGTTTGGAAACTCAGGGTTTTGTTTGGGTTGGGGTTTGTTGTTTTATCTATAATTACACAAGTGACAGGTCACTCATATCTTATTACAGAAAGGTCAGCATTTGGAGCCCTTCATCATGAATTTTATCAACTCCTGTGAATCTCCAAAGCCTAAACCGAGTAGGCCTGAACTTACCATTTTGAGTCCCACTTCTGAAACCAACAAGAAGGTACAGTAGATCATCTTCCTTCCTCAGTTTATGGTGGAAAATCTCTGAAAATGCAAAGAATAAACAGAAAAAAATGGTAACTGTAAGAGCTTAGTGTTTTTACTCAGTGATTTTGAGTTGTCTTTTCGTGCAAGAAAGGAAATAGTAGCACAGAGTGATTTGTCATCTTCTGTCCTGAAACTGTCTGAGTCTGAAGGACTTTTGCGGGTTGGCTGTTGGTTGTTTTGATTTTGTGTAGTCTGGGTGGTTTGTTTTTTTTTTTTTTTTCTTGTGAAAGAACACATGTCCAGAAATTCAGGGTCTGAAATGAGGTTTTCTTGATTCTTTTCAACTGTGATAATAAATGGAAAGCAAAGAGCTCACTGCACTTTCACTCTCTTTTTGGAATACAGAAGATTCCTTAAATGTAGATGTTTACTGCCTCCAGTTTTCTAATGTCACTTGCAGAAATAGTGTTGTGGGGGAAATCTCCTTATGGTTGCTGACACTCTGTCTATGTCTGCGCACCACTGGAGACACAAGTATGTAGGGTCCAAACTGTTGGTGGTGCTGTATGGAGTCAAAGAGGAGCTGAAAGGATGGAAGGTTGGCNCTCCCCAGGGCAGAGCAGAGGGGGAGGATAACCTCCCTTGACCTGCTGGTCACACTCTAAACCCTGGAGTCGATTTCTGCCCGATGCTTGTCTTGCCCCAGTGTTCCCATTCACCTTGGCTGACTCTAGTTTTTTCTGGCATCAACATGTTGGAATCTGCTGAGAACATAATACATGCTCTGCAGTGGTTGTGCTGCCAACTCTGTGGCCAGGGAGAGGGTACACCCAGGCTGCCTTTTCATCCACAGCCTGGGTAAGGAACGCCTCAAAATGTGTCAGGACAGGTGAAGGCTTGAGTTCAACCAGAAACGTGCCTGCTTCTCCGAGAGATTTTCTATGTGCTGCTTCCTTTTGGATATTTCCCACTGCGTCTGTATGTTTGCATGTCCTTAAGTGCCAGTGGAAAGAGCTGTAGTGAAAAACACATCGTGACCATGAGTTGTCAGCCTGACACAGCCCGTAGCGGTGGGATTCTGGCCTGTATCAGATCCAAAGAGTTACAAACCACCCTGGTTAAAACAAACAAGTGACCAACACCCTCACCTCTCCCTGCATAAAGGCACCCAGAGGATTCCTGGCTTTCCCAGCTGCATGTCTGTTCCGAAGGTGTGTACCAGCTGGATCATCTTCCGAATGTGCTTTTTGTCAGGCTTGCCAGGATATGTGAGGGCTTCTCAGCTGATGGATATGGCAAACTGTGCCTGCAGAAGCATCGTTCTGCTGCTTGGGATGACCTGCTGGCAGCAGCAAAAGCTGCTTTGGGAACACCAAGGGTTTATTGGAATGTTCATGGAGAGTTAGTTCCTTGGAGGAAGCCACGATTGTTTTTTCAGTACAGGGACTGATGTGGTTCAGACGTGACATCCGTTCTGTCTTCTTACCCTTTGATGTGCTCATCTGTAGGTGCCAAATGAGCAGGAGAAAACGGTGGGGAGGTTCATGCCTCTGGCTGTGGACATTGTTCGCAGTCCTGGTGTTGCTTCTACGAACTCCTGGGCCGTGCTGGAATGTATGGGTGTATGTTTGCATGTGCACTCACTCACCCTTGAGTAACTGTGGCTTTTCTGTTAGGCATTTTTATGTAAACACACGTACTTAACTTCGCTAGCTTTTCCCATCCAGGCACAATAGGCAGCCAAAGAATGGCTTTGGACAAAGAATTACTTTGCTCTTTTTCTTAACGCAGCCCTTTTATCTTTTGCTCGCTTCAAGAGCTTGGCTTCCATCATCAACCACTACCAGCCCATGGCATTTCCTCCTTGAAAGCCTTTCAAGAGTATTTCATGTTTATAATCACAGTTACTGTTTAATCTTGAAAGATATGAATAACGATAACATTGGAGTTTGTCTTGCTTGTCTTTTTCTACTCTAATTATACAAGGGTGGGTATTATATCATGTGTCAAATATTAACGTACACAGAAATATTATAAGCAAAATCCTGTGCTTATTGGAATTGGGACTATGATCTCTTTTTTTTTTTTCTATTAGATACCCAGTTGTATGTTTTTTCTCTTGGTTTTTCTCTGAGCCAAGGTCTTGGAAAGTGCAAACCGCCTTGGAAGCNGCAGAGGTGCTCCAGCCCTCTGAGCATCTTTGTTGGCCCTCCGCTGGACCCGTTCTAAGAGGTTCATGTTCTTTCTGTGTTGAGGACTCCAGAGCTGGACACAGGACTCCAGGTGGGGTCTCACGAGCGCAGAGTAGAGGGGGAGAATCAACGCAACACACCTTTGGGTACTGAAGTTCCATCTAAACACGAGGAGGAACTCCTTGACTTTGAGGGTGGCAGAGCCCTAGAGCGGGCTGCCCAGAGAGGTGGTGGAGTCTCCGTCTCTGGAGACATTCCAAACCCACCTGGATGCGTTCCTGTGCAACGTGCTCTGGATGGTCCTGCTCCGGCAGGGGGCATGGAGGAGATGATCTCCAGAGGTCCCTTCCTACCCCATATCATTCTGTGATACGTCACATGCAGGAATCTGAGCTTGACAATAATCGAGGAACCATTATATTTAAGGTGCTGGACACATTATCCATGTACAGAAGCACATTTGAAAGACACTGCTTCTGATTTGGGGTGAAAGTTGAAATAACTGCTGGAAGTCAACAAGCTTTGCCCTAAGGTGGCCCTTCCTGTTTGAATTTTTTATCTTTTTTTTTTCTTTTATTAATAGATCACCTACAGGGCTGCTGTTAATGATTGAGTTTGGCCTGTACACACTCCTCTGAACCTTTATCTCCGCTGCACAATGGGCTGCTTTGAGTCGGCTCAGCGTATCGCCTCTGTCAGGGCATGGGGTGTATCTGAAAAAAATAAATGAGGCTCTTGTTTAAGTTAAAATAGTTCAGCTAAGATTTGTTTCCCAGTGTCCTAGTTTCAGTATTGAGGAGGATATAGGCTTCAGTTTATACAGGGGGTTTTAAACAACATACCGAGGAGGCTTTCATACAGTAGGCATGAATAATTACGTGTTCCTTTTAGGTTTGTTACTTTCCTGGACACCAGTCATCCACCAGGGCATGAACCGTGTTTGCTCTTTCCTGTCATTTATGTAATAACTTGGTGGTGTTTAGTTTGAGTGAACTTTGTGAAGATAATGCCAGGAGTTCAGCGCTTAACAGGAGAGAGGGCCCAAAGAGGTGCAAGTCAGAATTCCCCAAGTCTTGCCAAATTTCCTAATGTAATTCTTCCTCTGAGCACAGAGAGACTGGCGGGGTTCAGAGCCTCTACAGAAAGAGAATCACATAGAAGAAAATTACTTCCTATTCTTGGAACTATTTTTAATTTGGGAGTGATACAGAAAAAAAGTCAGTGTCAGTAGCAATCAGCTCAACCTCAGCAGCACTAAAATTACGTTGCTTTTCCTTCTACTTCTGGATTGTTACTGTTTTTTAAAAGCCTGGCATAAACTTTTGAACTTTCTTTTCATAATACAGAGTATTTAGTGTAAATTCTTTTTTATCTTTAAGACCAACAGTTTGGGGGATAAGATAATTTCAAATAAACTGTTAATGGTGATTGCTAAGGATTGTCAAACGTGGAGAGCCTCCAGACCTGGAGAACTCCTCCTTTCCAGCTGCTGGAACCCACAGCCTTGGGGTGAGGTGGGAGGAGTGCTCAAGTGGTGCAGGATGAGGAGTAATAGTTTTAAACTGAAAGAGGGGAGATTTAGATCAGATATTGGGAAGAAATTCTTTGCTGTGAGGGTGGTGAGGCACTGGAACAGGCTGCCCAGAGAAGCTGTGGCTGCCCCATCCCTGGAGGGGTTCAAGGCCAGGCTGGATGGGGCTTGAAGCAGCCTGGTGTGGTGGGAGGTGTCCCTGCCCATGGCAGGGGGGTTGGAACTGGGATGATCTTGAAGGTCCCTTCCAACCCAAACCATTCCATGATTCTATGACACATAAGGGGACACAGGGAAGACCATCTTGGGATTTTATTATAATTATATTGTCTGCTTGGAGAAGAATCGAAGGCAATAAAAGTGGTGGAACCTAAGAAAATAGGGTAAAGGAATAAAATGAAAACAAATGGGATATATGGAAAAAGCCCCAACCATTGGTAACTTATAAAGATTCATGACATTATTGCTATAAATAATAAAGCTGGCACAGAAAAAGTTGTTGTCCCCTACCCGGTAAAAAGTTGGGGTATTTTGTCTAGAACCCATTGTATTTATTTCCAATTGGAAGCCAACAGCCTGTTTTGGGAATGCTCAGGCATCGTAGGGTTCCCCAGTGATTTAAGACTGATGAGTTCTGTGTCCTTTACACCCCGCATTGACAGAACAGGGCTCCCAAATTGCTGCCTTGGTTGCCCTGCTGCTGTGTTCTACATCCAGGTGTTTTGGTTCTTGGTATCTTGGCAACATGTGCTACTCTTTTGCTAAACTTAATATATTAGAAAACTGATTAGTTCTTTGAAAGCTCTGAACGAAAGCTATTTTTAATGAAAACAAACCCCAAACCACCACCAAAGCACAGCTCCAGTGGCTACCCTTTTAGCTGTGAATGCAACGTTTTCAGTATTCCATATTTATATTTTTAGCTTTTCAATGATTTATTCAAGAACAACGCAAACCGGGCTGAGAACACAGAAAGGCGACAGAATCAGAACTACTTCATGGAAATGATGAATGTGGAAGGAGTCTATGACTACTTCATGTATGTTGGTAAGAAGTGATTTCTCTTAATTATTCTTATACTCGGTGCCAAATGGGATGTTCAGATTCTTTGGGAAGAAATAAAGTTGTGTTGCTGTGCTCGAATTCTCTCTAATTCAGCACTCACAAACTTAATAGTTACAGAACTCAGGGACACAGTTGTTCTTTAGAAGACCTTATTGCCACACTGAAATAGCATCATTTACCTTTGATTATTGCTGGTGTTTTGTTATATCTCTCTCTTTCTGCATCTCAGAGTATGAGCTGATTGGAAGTAGGTCCCTTCCTTTTGTTTTTTCTCCAATGCGCCTGGGTCACTTATACCTGCTGAGGACTAATTAATAAAAGTTGTTAAGGGAAGTATTTGATAAGCAATCTGGAGAAGAGTGGAGAATAGAAACATTATTTGCTTGTTCAAAGTGTTTTCTTGTTTTTTTCCTTCTGAATAAGTGAGTCCTTGATCATCATTACAAGGAGAACCTTATAAACGTGTGTTACTGTAACTTTGCAGGTCGGGTGGTTTTCCGCATTCCCGACTGGCTGCATCACCTCCTGATGGGAGGAAGAATCCTCTTCAAAAACACACTGGAACTGTACACAGATTATTACTTGCATTACAAATTAGAACAGCTATTTCAGGAGCATCGTTTGGTTTCTCTGATAACGCTGCTGAGAGGTTGGTAAAAGCTACATCTTTGGGTTGAAAATACTGCTTGAGTTTGATGTTTGAAATCCTTTCTGTTCAATTTCCAAGAACCAGACTTGGCAATCCTTGACTAAAGCTGATGGAGTTTTAAAAATCAGGTTGGGCCAAAAAAAGGAATAGAATAATAGAATGGNTCTCAGCCTGTTCATAGGAGAGGTGCTCCATCCCTCTGAGCATCTTCATGGCCCCCGAAGATGAAAAACACACTAAAGGTGGCTTCATGTATCAGATCGTGAATATTTCATGCTCTCTTTAAATTAGTTTTCACTTTTGTGCTGCACAGCAGTCCTGTCCTGTTAATTTTGGTGTTCCCTTTGTTGTGGTGGGCTTTTGGGAGGGCTTGAGTGTTCTTGACCTTCAAGTAAGGGAAAGAGAGGGAGATTTAAGAGAAGTACAGCCTGACTACAGCCTGATCCAACCAACACATTGGGCCAAGGCTCCGGTGTCAAGACAGCTCTGTCTGTATCAAGGCAAAAAGAATTCTTGTGAAAGACAAAACAGGGAAGGAGCAAATCTTTTGGAGCCTAAAACCAAAATTTGAGTGCCTCATATTTCTGATAAGCATCAATTCTTGGGTTTTTATTCATAGATAAATCTGATAGTTTTAACAGTTCCAGACAGTGTTTTAGCACAAGGTATAAATAAGGCTTACAGTTTTGAAAGCGGAAGGGAAATCCTAAAGAAGGAGATGGCAACTAACCTATTGATCCAAACACAGAAGATAATGCTTAAAAATTTGAAAAAGAATGGAAATTAATTGGCAAAAGATTCTTGTCCTTCACACCACACAGGTGGGGTGTTTTGGATTCAGCTGGGGTAATGCAATCAAAAAAGCTATTATCTGGCAAGGCTAGGATTCTTTCCCAGCATCATACAGGAAAGAATTTCAGCTTCAAAGCCGTAATCCCAAACGTTTATTTGCCAGTGATGGGGTTTTTTTTTGTTCCATGTGTCTTTGCTGCAGACGCCGTGTTCTGTGAGAACACCGAGCCCCGCGCTCTCCAGGACAAGCAGAAGCGGGCGAAGCAGACTTTTGAAGAAATGATGCGATACATTCCAGGTTCCGTATTTCGTGGCTAATCATTCAAGCAGATACATAACCCAAATATGTTAATTTTCCAAATCAAATAATACTTAATGCTGCTAAGGCTTAAATTGACTGGTGGAAAAAAACCCGGAGTTCAATTTCATCCCTTATGTGTCTGAGAATTGTAGCAAAGTGATTAATAAAGACATGATGGAAGCAGAGAGCTTTACAGAATACCCTAATTTCTTCATCTTTAGGATGCTCCTCTGGTTTCTATCTTACCCAGGTGGAAACTGGATCATGCCATGAAACCAGAAGATAGAATCATGGAATGGTTAGAGTTGGAAGGGACCTTCAAGATTATCAAATTCTAACCTGCTGCCATGGGCAGGGACACCTCCCACCAGACCAGGTTGCTCAAAGCAACTGTTCCAGTGCCTCACCACCCTCACGGCAAAGAATTTCTTCCTAATATCCAATCTAAATCTCCCCTCTTCCAATTTAAAACCGTTACCCCTTGTCCTATCACTCCACTCCCTGACAAATTGTCCCTCTCCAGCTCTCTTGGAGCTCCCTTCAGACCCTGGAAGGCTGCTCTATAGATAGCAGATAAAAGATAAAGCTGAGCTCTCCTCACGCTCTATAGACTTAAGGAGGAGGTGCCCGTTTGCTGGGCTGTTTAAAAAGTAATTAAACAATTTCAGCTTGTGGTCACTAAACAGTGTATTAGGACAGTAGATTGATGCTATAAAAAGTGTAATAATTACTCAGGCACGCAGCCCTGATGGAAAGGGAGGAAAAAAGACAGGACCAAAGGAGTGTTTGTTTTTCTATTTACCACTTCAGATAGATAAAATATGAACTTTTCCTTTCATTTAAACTTCTTGTAATTACTGGGGTTCTAGAATTCCATGGTATAGCTGATTTACAGTGCTTTGCTAGTGACTTGTGTATTTGTTGTTGCTCTAGATTTAATAGGCAAGTGCATTGGGGAAGAGGCTAAATACGAAGGCATCAGGCTTCTGTTTGACGGGCTGCAGCAGCCGGTGCTCAACAAACAGGTAATGTGAGAGTCTTGCCTTTTGGGGCAGAACGTGTTGCAGTGACTGTACAACTGGAGCAGAGGACACAGCTCTGGTTCAGAGTTAAAAATAGAACAAAAAAATAAATAGTAGCGTTGCCTTGGAGGGTTCTTGATTTTTTTCTTCTGTATTTTCTTCTAGTTAACTTACGTTCTGCTGGACATTGGGATCCAAGAACTCTTTCCAGAGCTCAGTAAGGTACGTGTTAACTTGTTTCAAGAGCTGTCAAATTTTTCAAGCTGCTTGTGAGCCTAGTTGTGGTGTATCTTTGCTGTTCATAGAATCACAGAAAGATATGGGGTCAGAAAGGACCTCTGGAGATCATCCAGTCCAACCTCCTGCCAGAGCAGGGTCACCCAGAGCAGGTTACCCAAGAGCATGTCTAGGCAGGTTTGGAATGTCTCCAGGGATGGAGACTCCACCACCTCTCTGGGCAGCCTGTTCCAGGGCTCTGCCACTCTCAAAGTCAAGAAGTTCCTCTTCATGTTGAGATGGAACTTCTGATGTTCAAGTTTGTGCCCATTCCCTCTTGTCCTGTCCCTGGGCACCACTGAAAGAAGACTGTCATTCCTTTGTAATGCTAATTCTAGATTTGGGGGAAAGTCTGTTTCACTAATAGGTCTAAATCACTGAAATCCAGATTATTTGCATTTTTGTTGGGTAGTTCTTTTTCCAAATCAGTTTGAGCCTATTTTCTTAGCAGACAGCAAGTCTGAGGTGCCTTCCAGGGGAACTGGACAGAGCACTCGAGCGGTCAGGATCTCTGTGCCTTTGTTTTTGATGGATTGTCACTGCTCTATTTTATGCATTTCCCAATTTAGGAAGTGAATTCCACATCCAGGGCTCAGGCTGGGCTTCAGTATGTTTCTTGAGAATGTTTGGCAGGAGGGTTCCTTACCTCTAGTTTGGTCATCGAGATGTTTATTTGCACTGCCCAGATGAAGGACAGAGAATTCACGTGACACAAACGTGCTGTATAAATGCATATTGTTAAAATCAAACAAAAAAACTCAACTAAAGGAATAAAGTAGCAGCCTGGTGACTTGTGTGCTGCAAAAAAGCCCTGCTCTTCTACTCTGCTGAAGATAAGAGCTGAAACCCACCTAATATATGAGTTTTAGCCTTTGACTCAATGTATAGCCAGGCCCTTGGAAGTCTGGGGGACAGGATATGTGGAAAAAAGCAGCAGCTGAGACAGGAGGATCGTTCCTAGCAGAGGAAGGAAAGAAATCTAGTTAAAAAAATATCATGGCAGAAAATCGCTGTGTTAAGAAAATTGTAATTAGCAGTTCAGAATGGGGGAGGGGAGATCTTCCAGAGAAAGAAGAATATATCTATTCCAAGAGATAGTATTAAAAATCTGAAAGGAGCAGCCTTCCCTTCTCTTAACCCTGGTTTAAAGTGGATGTTTTCAAACGCCATTAATCACTGCAGCTCAGTTCGGTCGTTAGTATGTAAATATGCATTTTCATACTTAATGAGTAATTTTTCTCTCCATCACTGTTCGGCAGGGGCCAAAGGAAGCGAGCTCTGTGTCCTGCTGGATGTGAGTGTGAGGACCTTGCGGGGCAGGAGCACGGAACGAGCACGTGATGTTGTCCCCTCCCATTGTATATTTTCTTGTAAATAACACAAGTTCTAAAAGAAAAATCTCTTTATGCAATAAAGACGTTAAAATTTAATACCACTGAGAAGTAAAGAATATATCCCTACTTTTAATTTAAAATTTGGTTTAGCTGTTGTCAGTAAAAGTCAAATGATTTTCCCTGTTATCTCTGTGTGTGAAATGACAGGATGACAGAAAATAGGATGGCTGGGAGAGCAGCCAACGTACGCTGTGCTAGAGGAGCAATTCCTGTTGTTTTCCTTAAAGGGTACATAGAAAAATTGTTCAGCAGAAATTGTAGAACCCTTCCTTGAAGTTATTTTTAATGCTCTTAACGAATCTTACAATTTCTTTTTTATTATCTTGGTTTTTTTTAAACAAAATAACCTGATTTGAATCTATTGCATATAAGTATCAGCTCAGAACTATCTTTGGCCTTCCTGCTTTTCATAAGCGTGGAAGATCATGTTTGGAATTTAGCTTATTTAATCTCTGACCTTCAAACCTAAAGCACTCTTAAAATAATAATGGGTATGAAAAGTGGTTTTGACTTTTACCGTAGCCTTTATTTTTCTGCCATTTCTTATGTGAGTTTGTGGGGTTGTTGTTTAGTTTTTTTTTTCTGACATCCTCTTCACAGGCTACAGAAGGGGATGTGAGTCTGTTCATAGCATTTGCTAAAAAATTATTAGTATGTTAGTGTGGAAGATTTTTTCCCCCCCTGTAAATCTTCAGTTTGTTGGCCCAGCCTTTATAAAAGTGACTTTTTTGCAGAGGACTTTCATGCCTGGATTTTTATCAAGTTTAACTCCAAGAACAATACAGAGATAATTTCATAGGGATTCCTCAATTTTTCTTTTCAGGCAAAAATTTATCTTTTTTTACCAACCAACCAATATTAAGTGTTCTTTGTCGATACAGTTTGTGTGATCGAGCTGTATTACTTTTGCATTCCTTTTCCTTTGGTTTGTCAAAAGAAGGTAGAAATGTTATTTCCTTCTGGCTATGGAAAAGGACTTGTTATAACTCCTTGAAAATCCGTCTGTGGGTACAGCTGGGAGCGTAAGTGCACTCTCTGCTACTGCTTTTGTGTTGATTTGGGGAAGACCATTCTGTAAATTAGTAACTTTGGGGGCTCACATTGACAAATAATCATCATGGTCATAGAACCACAGAATTGTCTAGGTTGGAAGGGACCTTTGAGATCATCTAGTCCAAAAGGTCGGTTGTTCTAACAGAACTTACCTTATTCTGTTGTGGAGCCCAGGTCTTTTCATGGACAAACCTTCACATTTGTGTGGAAACTAATGAGATCTTGAAATTTAAGCATATTCGGTGTTTATCTTGATGCAACTTCCCCTTGAAATCTGCAGGTGCAGTGAATTTAGGAGGCGAGGAGCTCGGGTCTGAAAAAGAACACAGTGTGCTTTCCAGAAGAACTAAAGCAGGTTTAGTGAAAACACTGAGAATCTGTTTAATACAGCAGTAAACAACAGGGAAACACGTTGGTGTCAAAATTCCAAATGTGAACAACCTTAGAAAAAATAATCATCGCTTGCAATCACTTCTTGATAAAGCATCAGAAAAGTACATTTAGCATTTAATATAATTTCTGATTTTATACCCATTAGGCTGTCTCTTACAACTGTGTATTTTTCAAATACAGCCCCTCTGTAGAAGGGACAGGCTTTTGAGTGATGATCACAATTATCCTAAAGACAAGTTATGCTGTAGAAAGTCCCATGTCTGGGCAGCTTCCAACGGTTCCGTCGGTGCTGCAGGAGTCAGTGTGTGTATCCAGCNGGCCCTCCTCTGGCCTCATTCCAACAGGTCCCTTGTCCTTTCTCTGTTGAGGACTCCAGAGCTGGACACAGGACTCCAGGTGAGGTCTCACGAGCGCACAGCAGAGGGGGAGAATCACCTTCCGTGACCTGCTGGTCACCCTTCCCTCTGCATGTTACTGACAGGGAGCAATGGTCGGGAGTGCTGTGCTTCAGTCTTTGGAAAAAGGCATAAAATTGAGCATATTTATACCAAACATAATCATAACTTGTGCTCTCACTCTTGATACAGTCCCCAAATCGGTCACGTTACATAGCAAAGTATATATATACTCCATTGGTTAAAACAGATCCGAGTCAAACCAAACTTGTGTTGCATCCTTTATTAATGGAAAACAGAAGTGAGATGCTGCATCTTCAAAAGCAAAATGGAAAACCTTTTTTTAACTGCATGTAAATGGGCCTCCTGCTTTCAGTGCCGCTGAGCTAAATCCAGTTCTTTCAGGCATCGGTGCAGGTATGATAAATATGACTGGAAGCAGAGCTTTAACCCTGAGTGGAAATCAAAGACAGACATATATACACCTATGATAAATCCATTCCTAGAAGCTTGATTACGTTACTGGAATCGGATTCTTAGTGAATTGATTATCTAAAAGAATTTGACAAGTTAAAAATATTCCATTTTGGGTAGCAGTTGTTTTCTGATGAATCCTAGAATGGTTAGAGTTGGAAGGGACCTTGGAGATCATCAAGTTCCAACCCCCCTGCCATGAAGCATTAGAATTCACTGGAACTTTGCTGCTTGAAACCTCAGGCTGAATTTTGGGTACCTGCTGATTGAGTCGAAGAGAACCCCCTCGTTCTGCAGAGCGTGGGCTCCAGTCCTTCCACCGGATTAAAGACAGTTCCTCCTGCCCTTTAGCGAGGACACACAGAAACCTGAAGAGTTGCCTTTTCCCTTTGTCAGCACCACCTCTCACCTTCCTCCAAAAGGATTGAGCAAAAACAAAAATCAGGTGTGCAAGAACGTTAAAGTGAAGGTGAGAGAAATCAGGGTGAGGCTTGCTTCAGCGAGGCTTCCCGAAGAAAACTTTATCCGCCCTTCCACTGCCGGGTAAACTCTCTTCATTCTCTGGAGGTAACGGGAAACGACTTCCACGTCAGGTTCACCTGAACAAAGGAGGGAGAAAAAGCATCATATTCTCTGCCGGGCTCTGAACCAGCCTTAAAAAAAAACAGAACCCTGTCTAAAATTGCAGTTTTAGCTCAAGTCTTAAGGCAAGCTGCTTTCTGTGGTTTGCTGCTCTGAACTGGTGCGCACCAAGACAGCGTAAGGGGGGTGGAGAGCTGTTTCAACACATCTCCGGTGGTTTCTGACCAAAATTTTTTGTAGTGACTCGCATTTACCCAAAGCAAAACCCGATTCTTTTTGAATTGTCTGGCTTTTTTTTTGTTTGTTTCACTTATTATTTTGCATTATTTGCGTTGAATGGTAAATTCCAGGCAGATTGAAGTAGATTGAGGTAGTCTCCCACCTATTTGGGGTGGAATGCTATAGATCTTGTAAAAGCTATTGCTTACACCTTTTCAAATTTAACTTTACTTTGGTTTTTTAGGAAGAATTTCCTGTCTGTGTGCACACAAAATATTGATGGGGATTGTCTACAGTCACTGCTGCCAACCCTGCCACCAGCCCCTTCTGATCTGAGCTCTTACAATCCTTAAGTGTGACACCTCCACCTTAAAAATAATTAGAGTTTAGTCCCCTCTGCGCTATTGGGAGACTTTGCCAGAACCTTTCAAGTCGTTCCCTTTCATTATCCCTAATGATTTCTCTCCAAGTGAACTTATTTCTACATAAATAGGTTTTTACAGAAAACTGCAATCCACCCAAATTTACAAGCTCTAGGTTGAACTGGATTTAAAACACCAATCCCACTTGGGAGAATAAATTTTAAATTGAAACACCCTTATAGGACCAATAGAACAGTCTGTAAGAAAGATCCAAAAAGAAAGTTTCTTGGGGAAAAACATGCTTTTACCCTCTAGAAACAAAACATACAAAATTTAAAGTTCTGCAAGATGCAGATGTGCTCCTAGAATATATTTTTGTAAATACAGCACTGCATCCTTCTTGTTTTTTTCAGAACTAATTAATTTTAATCTAAATCTTTTTTTTAGAGAAAGAAAATAGCACCTTTCTTTTTGAGGCATTGGTTAGCCTTAAGTGGAAGATCAAGGCAGTGTGTGAAATGTGCTCTTCACAGGGTGCTTTTTGCTCTTTTTCTGGTTTGCCATGATCTCAGAACCTCTCTCTAAGCAGCGCGGAATCGACAAGGCTTAGTTTCTCTTTGAAACTTTTGTGAACTAACTGGAAAAATAATACACAGTTGCTGGCTGCAGCCAAAACTAGCAATCCAGAGCAGTCTGATTAGAAGCAAACTTAATTTCTCCAACTAAAGCAACAAATCTGAGCCCTATACTATAAAAAGATCTTTCAACTTTTAGGAATTGTTTGTCTGCTCCCCTGCTGGAGCCCATCCTTACCTTTGCTGTATCCCAGGTTCTTGTCTTTCAGCATACTGTAGCCATCCCCTCCGAATAACATGTAGGACGGGAGAGTCACGTTGTAGACCTCGTCCATCTGGAGCGGGACGTAGGTTGGCACCCGGCAGGCGGTGCAGAGCACTTCCAAAGTGACAACCCTGCTGCCGGGGGCTCTGGAGAGATCATAGACCACGTGGATGCCTGTGAAAACACCAGTTTGAAGGTCCCTTCATGCAGCACTGAGGGCTAGACGCAGCATCCTCCACTATTTTTAAGAGATTCCTTACATTAGCTTATGGGACTGAGAGGTTGTATCGCTCTGAGCGATACCAGTTAATGCCCTTTGTGCAATAATCAACTTTTATCCAAGAAAACTCCCCCAGATTCTAGAATGGCTGAAGCAGGGTCCCACCTCAGGTGCTTATCTCATCCTCTATTCTCTTCCACAGAAGGAAATTACTAGTTGTGGGATGAGGACACTGCAAGATAAAAATACCTTCCCTCATTCCTTCCCTCATACACGCTGCTGCCTCCTTGGCTGACACGACTTCTTTTAAAACCAGCCAGCCAGACGTAGCAGCTATTATAAAGTAACATCCTGAAAAAAAAAAGGAAAACCACTCCAGGGCTGAACGTTGTGGTTTCTGTTTGCTGTAGAAGTAACGTTTCCTACTCTTGAACCTTTCTCAGTTGCAGCTTGGGCCCCCAGAACAGCGTTGCCAAGAACTTGCTGATCAGGAAGCCACAAAGGCTTCTCCAAAGCACAGAGGCTCTTCCAACCCTGGCGCTCTTCCTGCTCTGGATCTTCCGTCCTGAACCCTTTCCAGAGCTACCACTTATCTTTTTTTAATTCCCCCACACAGAAAAAGGCAGCAAGCAGAAGAGCTGCCACTGCTTTATCTCAATTCTACCCAAGAACCTGCTTGTGGGGGTTCCAGATCACATAGAGGACCTCCCCAGGCTACGTGGTGGGGAAAAAAAAAAAAAATCCCTCAAGCCCCTGTTCTTATTTTTTCTGCTAAATAAACACTAAAATCCTCACTGCATCACAGAGGGAGCAGGAATAAACATGACTATAGCCTGGTGCACATCTGGGTAAATATATAGGGAGCTGCAATTCAAGAAATGCGTGTGTTTTTAATATTAGCTGGTCATCCCTAAACTATTTAGGAATCCACTGGAGCAATTCCACAGATTCCACTCGGACTGTGTCTAGAACTGTCGGCTATGGTTAGGCGACGGCTCAAAATGATGTTGATAAACTGAGATTTGGCAATAGCTGGTAGAGACAGCCCGCCTGGGGTTTCAGGTAGGGCTGCCAGGGGAGAGAGTTTGTTGTAGCCGTTACTGGGCGACAGCTCTCCTCAGTTCTACCTTCCTGGAGTTAACTGGAGCGATAAGCTGCTGCCTCTATGGGTTACTGAGCTGGGAATCCTCTCTCTGCTGAAGGGAACAGCGATGAGCTCTGGGCTGCGGCGGCTCAATTCAACGCCGGCAGGATGAACAGCACTAGTTAGCTGATTAGTTAGGGCAAGTGAGTTAATTAGGGCTGGGATGTACAGCCAGCTTGTTCCTATTACACCCAGAAGCCTCTTTAAGGATGGAAATCAAGGCCAACAGGAGGCTTGGAAAACTGAGAAGGAAACCTACCTCCAACCTGCAGCAGCTCTCCGCTTCCTAGCCCGTATCTGTGCACGCTGTGCTCGAAGGCTTCTTTCAGAGTGGAGCCCTTGAGCCTCACCAAATCGAAGCGACCTCCGAATGGCAAAACAGACAGCAAATCTGCCACAGTGATGCTGCCTGGGGGAGTGAGACTTTATTTACATTCATTATTACTTTTTTTAAATACACATTATTATTAACAGGACGTTTACAGTACTATTAACAGGAGGTTTTTGACAAGGAACACGGCAAACACAATTTGAGAAAACCAGGGCCAACAGAGGTGAGGATTATCCATATCATCCCATTCAAAGAACCTGCATCTTTAGCATCCAGCAAGTATGGAGACTAATAAATCTGAGTTTGATGTAACTGCATGTATTGCTATTTAAATAACTCCACTAAAAGAGATGACAGACCACCAACCTAAGCTGGAGAAAAACAGATACTCTTACTAAGGCAAATTTTCCAGTGGGTTAAGACGTATTCATGTCGGCCCATGGAAAAAAATTAGCTAAAATCAAAGAAAAAACCCAAACTGGTTTATGTGATATCAGGAAAATGAGACCTGTAAAACTTTAGCATTCGGAAAGCCCAGAATTAGCTCATTCTGCAGCAGACTACAGAAGTCTCCCAGCAACCGTGCTGTGGGACATCTGCAGTCAGGTGGAGAGTGGAAGGAATAACCACTGTCCCTCTTTGGTCCGAGGCAGCAAGGAGGGAGGGAAATGATAAAAATCATCAAGTACAAACAACGCCAGTGATTTCTGCTAACATCAGCCTGAGTGGAATTAGGCTCCAATGAGGGATAACCATTTGAAATTCCCATCAGAACAGGCTCATGCCTGACACTGGGTTCAGGCTCACACAGTAACTGGATTCTTCCTTCTCAATGAAGCTGTCATTCAGCTTGTCATTTTTACCTACCATTAGTGCTCTGTTCATCGATGGGCGATCTGATCCCACCTCCATTCAGGATGCACAATGAAACGTGGTTCCATGACTTTTTATCTGGACGTACAACGTTCTCATAAAGCTACAAAGGAAAATGTAAACATCTTTTTTAATCTTCAGTTAGTCCTGGCCCGGGAAATTTACAGCCAGTACCATCTGAGACTGAAAAGAGCTAGAAAAGTTTTATATCATCTTTGATATTACCTTCAACCCCACTGTAAAATATTAAGAAAAAGCCAAAACTGTGGCAAAAAATCAGTATTTTCCTTTGTTAAAATATTTGCCTTTTTCTGTAATGAACTTTGCTGTAGTCTGTGTGTATGTCATGACCAGGACAGGGCAGCTGAACAAAGGAAGGACGATTTTTTTGATTCCAGCAACTATGATAAAAACCATTGTTTTGAGCATATCTGGAGAACTGGGAAGCGAAAAGGACCTTAAATGTAGCTGTGCATTAAAAACACTTTGGGGAATATATAAATTAATCTAGGTCTTGTTATAATTGCAGGGAATTAAGATTTTTCCGCTTATCTGAGATTGGTTTTTAGTATTTGGAATGGTCCTGGCAAAGCAGAAAGATGTAGAAGAGCAGAGGGACAGGGAGCAGGCAGACTAGATCAGACCCAGAAGTCTGCACAGCATTGTGTCTCCAACGGTGGCAAAACTCTGACAAAATGCAAGGACAAGATAATATGTGGCATCCTAAGTGGTAAAGAAAAAGATGAAGGATTTACTCAGTTGCATAAGGATGATAAGCCCAGGGAAAGGCTAAGAAGAGAAAGAAGGGTAGCAGAAGGGATGGACGGGTTTGGTTCCAGTGGAACCAAAGTTCCACCCAGGAATGACTGTGGTTGTGACTCCTTGGTCTCACAAAGTGAGAAATACAGGAAGGAGGTGACAGAAGTCTATAAAACGAAGGACTGATGGAGGCTGGGTAGGAATCAGTGAGTTTTCTCATTTCAGGGATGATAAAAAACTAAGAATGACTCAGAGAGGGGTGACAAAGATACTGAAAGACACAGAAAAGTGTTTGAACATAGAACGATGATGCAAGATGGGACTGCCTGACCTGGTGAAGAGAAAATGTAACACAAATATTTGGGAAATCTATAAAATTCTGAGAGTGTGAAGAGGGCGGAGAAGGGACCCCATGTTCCAGCGCAGGGACTACTCCTTGGCCTCCAGCAGGCATCCAGCCAGCTGCATATGGACAACAGAGCAAGGTTCCTGCAGGATGTGCAGGTCAGTGGTGGAACCTCCTGCCACCACCTGCTCTGAAGGCTGAAGGCAGTCAAAGAGAGATGGGACAAGATAGTTCAGAGCCTGGGAATGCTTCATCTGACACTTAGATGTGATTGTCACTTGTGGTGGCAATGTCTTACCGCAGCGTCGCAAAGCAAATTTCCCATGTTACATTCCTGGAAGCGGCAGGCTTGGCTGGTGCCATTCAGGTAAACACTAGTTTTTCCAATCTCTTCAGAATAATTCCCCAGGTTTTCCCTCCATTTTTCCACTTCTTCTTTAATGTGCTCATCTATAAATGTAGTATAAGAGCGTAAAATCAGCATTGCACGTATCTCGTATCAGTGACACTTGGGTGAATACAAAGCCTAGGAAAAAAACCTGCTCTTCACGACTCTAAAATGTTACATTTTCCCTAAAGGCTCTTCAAGCAACATGACATCTATGCTCACTTCAAAGAGAGCCCGTAAAGGGAGCAGGCAGGACAGGACAATCGAGTGAACAAGCTATTCCTGTGCTGCAGCAAAGTTATCTCCTCTAGGACACTTACAAATATTTTTACCCAGTTCTGTTCTAACCTCTGACCGATGGGGTTTCTAACACCTACCTTGACAGGTGAGAAAATTTTTAATATAACAGTGAGCTTGGTCATTATTTGACATCTCATATATATATTTTCCCCCATTATAGCTTTCTCCCCTGTAAGGTAGTGCTAAAAGGAATGCTAACTCAAATATCAATGTCATGGAATAAACCCTTTATAGCAATTAATTCTCTATAAGCATTTGTCTGCCAAGTACAAACCTAATGCTTTCAGAAAAAAAAAAGAACAGAGATACAAAGATACTTATATATACAGACAGATAATGTCACAACTGTTTTATATCAGCTATTAGCTTTAAGCAATTTGCCATGTAAGTGTCAGCAACATTTATACAATGAGAGCACCTATGTGCCCAAATTTTTACTTTTACTGACAGGGAGCATAAAGTGCCTCTATGTCATCTCATTACTTTAATAGATCATTGAGAGTAACGTGGTAAATAAGAATATCTGTTAACACATCACTTTAAAAGGATTTATTTTATAAATACTCTGCTAAAACCTAGAAAGTCTGATGAAATGCAAGCAAGCACAGGACAAGAAACAAAGTCTGAAGAACCCGCCCTGGGTAATTATAGAGCCGACAAAAAGCAGGTACCAGAGCTCAGAGTTAGGAACAGAAAGCAACAGAGAGAGTCTCCTTCTTCCATTCTTTAAATGGTTCAGAGCTGAGACATGGAACACCCTCAGCACTGAAAACAAGGAGTCACGAAGTTTGTGTATTATATTTGCACACTGCCAGAGGATTCCAGTTTTTTTCTGGAACGTTTCCATGTTCCTATATTGCTGTAAACTCTGTTCTGAAGAAACCCAGCCTCTGGCAAAACAGTGTATGCATATTAGTCATCATAATCTTTTAAATCATAATCATGGGGCTAGCTAAAATGGGCTCTATTAAATAGTAATGTGGTGTATCACCTCAGCTCCTACAAAAGGATGTTCAGTGATTTTAAATGGATGGAAACATACACTGAATTTCTGCATGTTCAAGGAGAAAGGGAGAGAGAGAGAGAAAGAGAGAGAGAGAGAGAGAGAGAGAAAGAGAGAGAGAGAGAAAGAGAGAGAGAGAGAGAGAGAGAGAGAGAGAGAGAGAGAGAGAGAGAGAGAGAGAGAGAG